>JAULBS010069421.1:0-22112 GCA_032355785.1 Symmetromphalus regularis | reverse complement strand
GGTGGGTGGGTGGGGGGTGGGTGGGGGAAGTGGTCATTAAATAAATAAATACAAAAGATTTTTGGATTTGTTTTTCCTATTATAAAACATTGGATGGGAGATATAAAATTATAATTTAAAAGGTTTAGATGGATATTTTTTGGTTTGTTTTTATTTCATAATTTTATATTGGATGCTTTATTTTATTTGGTTTATTTGAATGTTATATAAAATATAAGACCATATTGCTGACTTATGTGTCACTAATTAACATTTGTTTTAATGGCTTAATCACTTATCTCACTGTCTACAATATGTTCTGTTTTAGATAACAATAAAATTTTAATGGCCCATTTAATGAAAATGTAACACATGTAATATAATAAAATCTGAATCTAAGAATATATTTCAAGTTAGCCATTGTTTCATACTTTGAAGAGATTCAATGTCAGATCATCATCGACCAAAAATGTACAAGATAAGCTGAGTAAGAACAAATGAGTCTGATTTATAACACACATGATGCGGTATAGTAATATATACTTCTTGTTAATTTTAGCAACCAGAGATTGGAGTTCTGTCCAAACCTCAAGAACCTTCAGCTGGACCTATAGCAGTATTACCTGTTCAAATTTCTCCACAGGAACAGACAGGGGGAATGTCAATTCTACATAAACAGACAGAAGGGATGTTAGCAGTAAATGAACAGACAGGAGGGATGTCAACTGAATATGAACAGACAAGAGGGATGTCAGCTCCACATGAAAGTACAGCAGGGGTGTCGGCACCAATTGAACAGACAAGAGAAATGTTAGCTCCACAGACAGGAGGGATGTCAGCTCCACATGAACAGACAGAAGGGATGTCAGCTCCACGTGAACAGACAGGAGAGATGTCAGCTCCACTTGAACAGACAGAAGGGATGTCAGCTCCACTTGAACAGACAGAAGGGATGTCAGCTCCACATGAACAGACAGGAGGGATGTCATCTCCACATGAACAAACAGGAGGGATGTCAACTCCACATGAACAGACAGGAGGGATGTCAGCTCCACATGAAAGTACAGGGGGGATGTCGGCACCATCTGAACAGACAGAAGGAATCTCAACACCAAATGAACAGACAGAAGGAATGTCGGGAGCTGTTGCAGCTTTGGCAGCACTATGGTCATCACAGGAAGTAACCAACCAGTGGATGCTCCCAGAGGCTGGTGAAGCGGTAAAAGAGATAAAAGAGGTTGGTGAAGAAGTAAAAGATGTTGATAAAGAGGTAAAAGAAGCTGTTGAAGAGGTTAAAGAGGCTGTTGAAGAGGTAAAAGAGACTGTTGAAGAGATAAAAGCACAAGAAGCAGCTAGGATTGTTCCTGAACAATCTTTAGAAGGAAAGACTTTAGAAGCAAATGAGATAGTAGATGTTAATGAACAAACCATTATTCCATCTGGACTACCTGAACCTAAACAGTTTGTGTTAGCTGACAAACAAAGTTCAGTTAACATAGAAACCAAAGATGAAAAGATAGTTAAAGAGGTTCTTGTTAATGAAACACAGGAACAACCAAAGCTTGATGGCAGTATCAATCAGCCTGGTGATGATAAAAAAATGGAGTCTGTGCCAACTGTAGATAAATATAAGTTAAATGTTTCACATGAGAGATCAGATACAGATACATTTTTGTCACAGTGGTCACATTTTGCCAGGGATGACTTTGAAATGGAAATAGATTACACAGACTTTAGCTTTGATATGCCACATCAGTTTGAAGAGACAATACCTGATGGAACAGACAGTCCAGACGTTAGATCTGGACAGAACACTCCGGTTCAGGATGAGAAGCAGGAAGATCATGGGGAGATAGAAAACCGATCCTCGACTCCACTCATTGATGAGATACATGACAACTCATTCACTCCGGTGATTCTGACTGCTCCAACACTTGTTTCCAATCTGAAAACGTCTGCTTCTGCTGTTATCCATGAACCTCTGACCATAATTCATCAAAGTGGATTTCAGCCTCTCACTTCTCATCTCTCAGTTAAAGACAACTTAGTTACAACAGACTCCAGCAAGCACTTCACACCCATTGATAGTCCATGCATAGGTAATGCAGGATTTCCAACAGATCCTTCTTGTGAGCTTGGACCTTCTGAACCTGTAGCTAATACAGCTAAACTTCCAGATCTAGTTCCAAGTGTGAATGAAGCAGGTGATGAGCAGACAGAATGTGATCATCCATCAAGACAAGGAACCCCAGTGCAAGATGAACCTTACTTGACAGACTATTCTGCTGATGTTCACATGAACAGCTGCAGTGTGCTTGAGGAAAGAAAAACAAACCCTGGAGATATGTTTGTGACAACCCATTTCAGTGCTGTCGATGTCCTCCAGGCTGGCCAGTTGTTGTTCAGTGATAAGCCAGACTTAACCCGATTGGGACACCAGTCTGCATTCTCTCCTGCTATAGGTACAAATCTTCAGAAAGTTACGAAGTCCAGGAAACCGTATGAATATCTGAAAGAGCTAGAAGAAAAGAATTCAGATTGGCCAAAAGTTTGTGTTGTGGACTTCAGAAAGGTGAGTTAAGTTAGATAACATCTAGGTTGATGCTGATAAAACTTTCAAATTCTGGATTTAGAAAAAACAAAGGATTGTTTTTTTTTACAAAACTCCAGTACACTATTTAGTCAGCAGCTATTAGATGTCAAATACACAGTGCTTGAAAGTCAAAATCTTCAGAGAAAACTCACTGCTGACACATAGCTACTCTTTCTGATTAACAGCTAGGGATCTTTTATGTGCATTTATTTACAGACATGACAGCACCTAATAACCTTTGTTAAACCAGTTGCAGACCACTGGATGGAATGAGAGATAGCCCAAGTTCTGCTAAAGGGGATAAATATGGACTTGGTGTGGATGAATCTGGACAAGGTGTGGATTCAGTTTGTATAGTGTTTCCAGATGAGTTGTAAAGTCCAACATCATACTTATATAACACTGGAAATTAATTTCATGTCGGGGTTATCAGTAATAACTGACTCCGATGGTGTATGTTTATCCCGTGAGACTCATAGCTGGTAGGTACTGGGTTTAAATCTTAAGTTGTGGAATGGGAATTTTAATCTCGATACTGGCTCCAACCTTCTGTGAGTGGAAAAGCAAATATAAAAGAACTCTTGCTGTTAGTTGGAAAGAGTAGACTTTGTAGCAATAACGGGTTCCCTCTAAAGAGCATTAGTTACAAAAACATCATATGTCTGACAGCTAATAGCATAATAGACAAATAAACAGGGTATCGGGATCTCATTAAACAAACATTCCTTTCCTTTCTTTTAATAAGTTTTGATTAAACTGAGCCAAACCATTGGTCATTTGTGTTGTCATTGTACATTTCTTGTATCTGCGTTTTGATAATCCTATATTAGCACCAGTTATGTATGGCTTGTATGAACCTGCTGTCAGTATGATTTTTCTCTTGGTTTTCAGCGTGTTTCATAAACCAGTGCTTATCCTAGGTTTTTATGTAATCCGGTGTATAAAACACATACATATCAAATTGGCTCTTAAGATCTAACTTAAAAAATCACATGTAGCTATGTCTGGATAGGAAATTTTTGAAAACTAAGTCTTGTAGTTATTTAATAGACCTCACAGAAACACATCTTGCTATATCTGCTACATCTGACTAGGAGATTTTAGAAAACTTAAGTCTGGTTGCTAGAATGGGTCTTCACAGAATAAATCTTGCTGTCTGGTTAGGAGATTTTAGAAAATTAAGTCTTGTTGCTAGAATGGATATTCACAGGACCTGTGTTTAGATATATCTAGTGCGCTGACAATAATTGCGAATTAGATATGTATTTAAAATAATCATATCCATGAACTTCAATGTGTCAAAAGCCATATAACAATATTGAAATCTTGCTTTTAACATATTTTCAGGCACGGGAACTCAATAAAAAGACTAGCTGTACCTTTTGTCAAACTGCCATTAACCTAACAGGGACATTTATCAAATCAGATGAACAAAGCAAGGTCAAAAATGATATGAACTCTAAAAAATATAAAACACGGCACCAGCATGAAAAGAGTCACACGGTTTTACCTCCTGGAGACAAAGATTTGAAATCAAAACTTGTTACTGCTGATGTTAAGCCTCCATTGGTTAATATGTCTTCCAGAATTCAGGGTGGAGTAAAATCTCATTTTGAATTAAAAAGTGATCTCCTTGACATCAAAGTCAATAATGTAAAAACAGAGGAGAGCAAAATTCTTCCATTTGAAGTGAAGAATGAAACAAAGGAGCTTGAAATTAAAAAGAGTAAAACTTTCTGGAAAAATGTTGCTTACTCACCAAAAAAGAAAAAGGACAATATTAAGAAAGAATTTGCCAAGGACATTAGATTACTTTCAGAACCCAGTCTTTGCAACGTGGAAAGTAAACCCATAGAAAGTTGCAGCATTAAGGATGAAGAAATAACAACATCGGAAGTGAAGAAGAAAGATGTCAGTATAAAAACACAAGAAACGGATGACATTGATGTTATTGGAACACACACCCAAGTACAGGTTCCTGTGACTGTGGAAAAGAAGAAATTATCAATCAGATTTAAGAAAGAGACAAAGGAAAGTAAAGAAACTGTCTCACGTGTGTTCGAGGTTCAACAAATTTCCACTTTAGGAAGAAGATATTTGCCTACCCAAAATGTACAGGATGACATCAAGAAGACAGATTTGCCCACAAAAGTGAGACGTTCTTCTCCTGCAGATTCAAAACTATCATCACCATCAGTGTCAGGAAAATCTCAAATTTTGACAGATAAAGTTTCGACTGTGAAAGAGGCACTAATGAACAAATCACTTGAAAATGTTACTAATGTTTCAAAATCTGAAGATTTTGTGTCTAAAATGTTTGAACCAGTGATAGCAAATGTGAGTGTTGCATCTTCCATAAGGCCTGAAGAGTTTGGTCACTCTTCTAGAGACACAAGTGGACATTCAATTCCAGTTTTAGGTGCAGTCAGAGGATCACAGCAAAGTGAGCAGCAAGTATCTGAGACTGAAGCCAATGAATGGAATACTCAGGAAAATCCTAAGTATCAGCTGACAGCTTTTCAACAAGTTCCTTCATACTCACACCCTCCTGTGGCATGTTTTGAAGAAACTCCAGTAGCACAAGCTCCCACTGTGGTACATTTTGAAAAAAATCCAATAGCACAAGTTCCCACTGTGGCACATTTTGAAGGAACTGCTGTAGCACAAGTTGCCTCTTTGGCACATTTTGAAGGAACTCCAGTAGCACAAGTTCCCACCATTCCAGGAAATGCTAATTTTCTGCAACAAAATCCTTCTGGGTATTTATCCAATCAGCCTGCACCATACCCTCAACATACAGCAATTCCAGTACATTCACTTTCTCATATTCAGCCTGTGCAATCAAATATATTTTTATCCCAGCATGTGAACAGTGCATCGACCATGTTGATCTCAGCACCCCTGATTCCTATTGCTATCTCATCTGCATCTGTTAGTGCTTTTCAACCAGGTATTCCATCACATCTTTCACCTAGAATACCAAACCAGTTTCAACCACTTAGTCCAAATATTGTTCCAGCTAATATTCAGCTACTGCCAGTCCTTCCATCAAATGTTTCCCAGCAAATTATGTCTAGAAATCCTAATGTTAACTATTCTCAAGTGAGGCATTACATGCCCTATCCTCAGATTCCTTCAACAATCAGTTTGCTTCAACAGGTGCCATCTGCCCTGCCACAGTATGCTGGTCATTCTGGTGTATTCCAGCAAGATCCAGCTACACCTTACTACAGACCAGTGACAGATGCTGTTCCTCAGCAGATAGGTAGAGTAGATCAAAATCCTGTTCCGTATCCTCATCACTATGGTAGCACACAACAGACGACACCAAACAAATGTTCAGATCTCTCAGAGTGGTTTAAAGATATTGTTGCTCCTAAAAGAGAAACATCGAAGTCACCAACATTTAGTGAATCGAGTGAGTCTATATCCAGCTCAATAAGCTCTGATAGCAGAAAGAGGGAAATAACTTCCGATTTTTCTCCTGATTCACCTGTGCCAAAGAGGATAAGACCAATGGTGACAAACTTGCGTCATATTCCACTTGAAGACTCGGGAGGAGGTCTGCCAAATACCCCACAGTCAGAATATTCACAGAAAAATAATGATTCTTTTTTAGTCCTTTCTAGCCGGGACACATCTCTTGGGGATATGGTGTGTGCTGGCAAAGACAGAAAAACCACAGATTCCCTGTCTAGTAAAAATCAGCAGTTGCTTCAACGAATCAATGAGGAAGTTAGTCTGAAGCGTAAGCATACTGATGCTGAAGCTATAACTACTGAGGCTTGTCAAAGAAAAATCAAGGATGTAAGCAAGAAAAAAAATAAAAAAGTAAAAGAAACTGAGAAAGGTAGTAAAAAGGGAGAGGAGAAAAGCAGTATTAAGGGAGATGATTCAGAAGTTGAAGATATTGGTGGTATTAGCAGAAGTGTTTCCATTTGTTCACAAACTGTTGGCAATAGCTATAAATCATATTCCTTGAAAGTTGAAATTTCGGATATTAATAAACCAAGCAAGCCATTAAAAAATGCTTTAGCTAAAGCTAAACAGTCAAGTATTAATACAACCAAAGAAAGTTCATCAGTCTCTTCCTGTCAGTTGTCGCAAGAACTCCTGTCACAGGTGACAATAGATGACCTTTCCATAGCGAGGATGACAATTCTGAATGCTTTGAATGACTTGCCAGTTAGTAGTGCCAGTGATTGTGACAGTCCAAAGAGATTTGACACCAAATCTTCACCTGACCCATTAGATGACACCAGTATTTATGATCCAGCTATACCAACAGCTGATTCAGAAGAAGAAGAATTGCAAAATGGTGACTCTTGGAAAGCGAAGAATCATGATGTTGGCACAAATGTGAAGCACAAATCGTTTGATATATCAAAACAGTATCCAAAAACAAAAACTAGAGGTTTAAAATCTGTTTGTCAGCCATTGAAATCATGTCAAGTAAAAACAGTTGGCAATGATTGGTCAAAAATGCTTGTTCCAAAGATAAATAAAGGAACTGTGAAACCATACAGACAAATGGTTGATTATACAGATGAACCTGACATTGATTTAGAATGCAAGCAGTCTCCTCTTAAGAAAAGACGTGTTATTTATAGCAATGATATTTCAGATAAAGAAATGAATGGGCAGAGATCAGATAAAACAAGGTGTGTCCTCAAAATATCGGGTTTGGATGGCAACCCATCTGCAACAGTTAAGTGGAAGCCTATTTCTCACACGGATGTTTCACAAACTGATGTGCGGAAATCAGAAACTATGAGACATGTTGTAAGGTCTAATTCAGAAAGTAATGAGTCTGAAAGAAAGAAATGGAAGCCCATTTCTTGGAAAGATTTTTCGGATAAAGAGATGGATATACAAGAAACAGAAAATAGAAGATTTATTCTGAGAATCTCTGATGTACAAAGTAAACAATCGACATCCAAAAATTTAAAGCCTGCAGTTTGGAAAGATAGTTCAAATAATGAAACAAAATGTGTTATTGAAACTTCCGAATCAAGTAAACACTCTACAAAGTGGAAACCTATCTCTTGGGAAGATGTTTCTGTTAAAGAAACAAATGTTAAAAAATCCGAAGAAAGAAAATGTTTTGAAGGAACATCTACTTTAGATGGTAAACAATCTGCAGCAAAGAAACTGCAGTCTATATCTCAGTTGGGCATGTCAGATCAAGAAAGCACTGTGAAAAAATGGGAAAAAACAGTGTGTGTTGAAGAGACAAAAAGTGTTAAAGACATAATGACTCTTGAAACATTTATGAAAGACAAGTTAAACATTGCTGATCCCACTAAGCTGCAAAAGAAGCTTCCTTGGTCTTTGCAACTTGACCTGAACAGTCAGGGACGAGCTAAACGAAAGAGAATCATTCATAAGGCTCGCATTGTTGCCACACACAACAATGTCGAATTGAACAAGAACAACGAAAACAAAACTGATGATCCTGTAATGGATCTTCCTTTTCATGATTCAAAAGGAGTTCCAGAAATAAAACTGGAAGACTTCCCCAAGGATAAGATATTGCTGGAGCTTCAGCTGGTGCAGCAGTGTCTGAAGAAGTGTTCTGTTGTTCAGGACAATGCTAATCAGAATGCACGGTCTCTAGCAAGCACTGAGTTCAAGCCAAATCAATACAATTACCCATCTCATATTCAGCCTGTTTCCTATCAATCAAGACTTTCAAGTCCACTCAGTGACTCAAAGCAGCCCAACACTATACTGACACCAGCTGATCCATTCAACCGGGATCATCGTTATCAAAAAGCGGATCAAATGAATAAGATGACAACTATGCAACATAACGATATTCAGTGCAATTCTGACAGTCAAGGTTTCTCAACTGGTACAGCATCATTTCCCATTAATGCAAGATACAGTGAAAACATTGCTGATGGTTCCATTTGGACTAACATCAGGGAAAGGGAAGCATTGACCGAAGTAGAGAATGATCTTCTGGAAGCTCTACGACATCAATTTTATGTTGGAAGATCACACCAAAAAGTTCCCAATGACATTTTATTTTCCAATGAAAAAACTAAGCTGTATACAGAAGAAGGATGCTTCTTGCTACTTCTGGTACCAATCTCAAAGAAACCATTCCAGCGTCTGCTTGAGATGAAGATGAACTTACAGAAGATGTTTAAGCAAAAGCTTGTGTTTGCCAGTGAGAACAACACAGCAGGTGTGGTGGAGCTCAATAAAAACATCAAGAAACTGCACAATCAAAGGAAGACTCTGCTCACGACTTTCACAGGTTCTTTGGGCAAGAAGCGACTGAGACGACTAAACGTGATAAAGAATCGGTATGAGTTGTGCATAAATTACCTGGTGCGACAGTATGGCAAGGAATGTCTCGAGCGACTGCTGTATGTGCAGACACTGAACAAAGCTATAAACAGTCATGTGAAGATTGTTGAGAAAGAACTGGTAAGTGATTTAATTCATTTGAAGCTTCCTTAGAAATCCTCTTGAACCAGTTAGATAATTGCATCACTTGTGATGTTTTACACTGAGACTAACCAATTCTAAAACCAATCATTTCAGTAAAAACTGGATGTGGATACATTGTAAATGAAAAGGAGGAAAAACAGTTTGTAGAAGTCACCTATCTGTATGTAGTGAGTAAACATTTTCTTAGTTACATATAGTTATATATTTATCAACTCATTTTTTCGTCATATTCTACAAGAATCCACATGGATTGCCATGCTGGAAATCCATAAGAATCCCAATTTTTATAGTAATGCAGGGGTTAAATTTCTCCAAAGTATTGAGGCATTTGCTGTGCCATCTTGTCCTTTTGCCCTCTCAATTTCACTTCTAACAAAGGCATGCTTACCCTATAGGAAACTCACATTTACCATTGTGCCCCTGATGTGTCTTCAAAATTGCCTTGATGCCCTCTTAATTCCTGGGAATTTAAGGCAATAATCACCATACCCACCCCCTTGTAATGAATATTTTACAATAATTATGACTAATTCAGAAGTGGATGCTAATGTAAACAAATATAACTATTATTTAGACATATAAACAAATATAATTATTATAACAAAGGCAAATATTGCCATACCTATGCTTACCCCATAGGAAACTCACATTTACCATTGTGCCCCTCATGTGTCCTCAAAATTGCCTTGATGTCCTCTTAATTCCTAGGAATTTAAGGCAATAATCACCATACCCCCACCCTCTAGTAATGAATATTTTACAATATGACTAATTCAGAAGTTGATGCTAATATAAACAAATATAACTATTATCTAGACTTATTAACAAATATAATTATTATCTGGACATAAAAACAAATATACATGTGATGACTATATTTTCTCATAGATTCTAGTCTAAGATGTTGCTTGATCATTAGCAGGGTTTTTTGTGGGGTTTTTTAAATGAAGATTTGTTTTATGGGTATCTTAAATTAAGTGGTTTTAATTTCTGAGACTATTACAGTAACTAGTTTCCTGGAGACCTGTATAATATTATTTCTCAGTTTTATAGTTGTTATCACAGCTTCTTCATTATAATTAGTCAAGTGACTAATTTCCTGTTTAGTCCATTTCACATCCATGTTAATCAAACTAGCATGTGGATTTGCAGCTAATTACCAAGTTAAAACAAGGACCTTTTATTCTTCAGTTTATTTTCTTAACCATTTGTTTTTAACTTTTGTGACAAGATATCTTGTGACTAGCTGAAAAGCGGGCAGCAAAAAGACAGAAATTAAAAGATTCAATTAGGAAAAAATTTAATAATTAACTTTTAAAAAAAGAATAATAAAAAAGAAATCTAAAGTATCATCACAATAACAAACTGTATTTTTTGTATTCATAATTAATTACACATTAATATGACTGGTTTGACTAAAATTGATATAAAACTGACTAAATATTACACAAGGAAATTTGTCACAAGACTAACTGGACTTCAGGTGAGGAAACAGAAATTAATACATATTTCTCATGGCTTTTTCATTATCTTTATTGTGATTTATTTCAGTTGTCTCCTTCTATCTGAGAACCATTACAATGACCTTGAACTTGATGATGACCTCGATACTAAGTCCTAGGAATACAGTGCTGAAACTTGAACTTAACAATGACCTCCATACTAAGTCCTAGGAATACAGTGCTGAAATTTTTGCCAGCAAAGCAATTCTGAAAGATACTAAAAAACACAATCTTACAGAGAAGACATCTTACCATAGGACTGTTTTTAAAAGCAGTCTTTTGTTGTGAACAGTACTATTTGAAATGAAAGTCGAAATCAGAATAGATAGCAAAATAATAATATAATAACAAAAACAGAATCTTACAGAAAAGACAAGACTTTTACTGAACTGATTTTAAAAGAGTGTCTTTTGTGAATAGAAGTGTACAGATGGATATAGTAATTAGAATAGAAACAAACAGTTTTGTACATACATATTGTGTATTAATGGTTTGTAGTAGTAGCTTCTATGAATCTGTTTTAATTAAGTTAGAATTAACATAAAACAGTTGTTTACCTAGTGTTACATAGAGATACCCTGCTGTTCCTTTTTTTTTTTTTTTACCAGAAAATAAAATATTAACGCAACGAAATCAGAGACCAACCACAAAAATGAACTTGTTCCCTATTAGGTGCTGATTTTTGCATATGCAGGAGAGGCCACCATTTTTTTCTTTTTGCTTTATAATTTGATCAAAACTACCCTCTCAGCCCACCTACAGAGCCAACTCTAATATTAAAAATCTTTGGACCATTCTTCCAAAATTGCTACACCACCCTTGTTTTGTAAAAATATTTGTCAGACACTTAAATCTATTCAAGGTAAAATCATATTATCTGATTCGTTACAAATTAGACTTTTAAAGACAAAGTGACTCATTTGAATACTTAAATTTACATCTTTATTTCAACTGAGTAATGGGTGGTGTTTTTTATTTTTATTTTTTGATTAGACAATGTCTAAAACCATTGTTAGACTAGGCCACAAAGTGTGAAGAGCTGGGTAGAGTGGATTGGGGGGAATTGTTTTAGCAGAAAATGCTATCCAGTCTTTTTAACCTAATTTGGGTTTATTTTTTCATAATCAACACTTACTAAAGTTAGAAATACTGGATACCGGCTTCTACTCAATAATAATAACCTTATTTATTGAGGGTAACACATTTAGCAGAAGTTAGTATTCCCTGTGGCCCTAAGGTGCAGTATGCATCCAATAATGCCTCTAAAACATTTAAATTAAGCCTTTTTTCTGAAATTTGGTCTGTATTATGTTATATTTAATTCTTATAACTGCATTAATTCCTTCTATTTTAGCCTAACCATGTCTCCAAAAGAGGTTGTGCAGAAAACAAGGTGTATTGTATGTTATAATAATGGTTTTAATTACTTTCAATTAAGATTTGTTGATAATGTTGTGTAAGATGCATTTGATAACAAGATATCAGTGGATTATAGCTATCGTATATTGTTGGCAGTTTTGTCTCTATCTACTGGCAGCTATTATTGTGTATCTCTAATCAGTGTGTGCGTAAACACATTAAAATAATCAGGTTAGCATCATGTACAAATATATATTATCATTGTCTGCTTTTCTATTTCTATGTATTTTTTTATTAAATTTTTTTCCCTGTTTTCTCTTCTTCAATGTACAATGTATGATTTTATCATTTTCCTGTTTTTTCTCCTTCAATGTACATTGTATGATTTTATCATTTTACTGTTTTCTCTCCTTCAATGTACATTGTATGATTTTATCATTTTACTGTTTTCTCTCCTTCAATGTACAATGTATGATATTATAACTTTTCTGTTTTCGCTCCTTCAGTGTACAGTGCATGATATTATAACTTTCCTGTTTTTTCACCTTCAATGTACAATGTATGATTTTATCATATTACGGTCTTCTTTCCTTCAATGTACAAAGTAAGATTTTGTCATTTTCCTGTTTTCTCTAATTCTTTCCACATAAAATAATTTCCCTCTTTTCTTGAATTCTTGCCATGCGGTCCATTACCCCAAGATGTTATTTTCCTGTGTCAGTTTTGCTTTTTACTTGTAAATTTTAAGTGGTTTTGTTCAGTGTTAGTGTATTTGTCTACAAAGTAATATATTTAATTGCTACTAACTTACATATGTATTTGAATTCTAACATGTAAAGTAATGTTTGTATTCACAAACTGTCTACTGTAAATAATTTGCAAGTCTGTCGCCATGATAGTGATCAGTGTGTGGGTACAATACACAGGAGGTGCATACACATCTTAATTAAGGCTAAAATAAATAAAATCATGCTTTCTAAAATAATCGTGAAGTGAAATTTTAGCTCATGAAGTCAGGGCTACAGGCTTGAATGTATACATTTATGTGTATTCATAAAAAATGTAAATAAATTACTACATTTGTCAATTTCAGTTTTTTTATATAAAGATTTGAATGCTTTGTAAATAAAGTTGTAATTGTATTTGTGAACTGTGTAAAAAGATGCATGTACAAACTGTTTTTATGAAGTCTTAAGTGAAGATTCAGTTTGTGAATTTTTGACTCATGTTTAAAAGAAATATTAATAATGTTAGCATTTAGGTTTCCACAAAGTCTGGAGACATCACACTGTGAGATTTTATCGAACTCTGAACATTAAAATGTTTGTAAATTGTGCAGTGTTAAAATAAATTGTGTTTGTAAACTGTTCTATGTAAAGATATGTTTGCTTTTGTAAACTTGTTTTATGTAAAAATACAATTGTATTTGTGTCCTGTCTTGCATAAAGATACCTTGTATTTGTAAAGTCTTATGTAAAGATACAATTGTATTTTTAAACTGTCTTACAGATACAATTGTATTTGTAAAATGTTATGTAAAGATACAATTGTATTTTTAAACTGTCTTGTGCAAAGAT
Organism: Symmetromphalus regularis; assembly: GCA_032355785.1. Lineage (NCBI taxonomy): Eukaryota > Metazoa > Mollusca > Gastropoda > Neomphalida > Neomphalidae > Symmetromphalus > Symmetromphalus regularis. Next base: position 8,640 of record JAULBS010069421.1, on the reverse strand, counting down.
ACAATTGTATTTGTAAACTTGTGTAATGTAAAGCTATGATTGAATTCTTGAACCATAAAGTTTTGATTGAATTCATGAAGTCTTATTTGATGTCTAGATGTCTGTGTAAAGATACAATTTGTGAATTTGTCATACATAGAGAAATCACTGAATTCATGAACCACTATCTAAGGATATGATTGAATTCATGAAGTCCTATGAAAACTATATTCATGAAGTCTTATTTAAAATTCAATTATATTTTTGAACTAATACTGGTACATGATTGAATTCATGAACACTTGACAAAGGTATGATTGAATTCATGAACTCTTGTTTTATATAAAAATACTATATTACTCTAACACATAGTGTGAAGTGTGTGCAATTTATTTATACTAACTGGAATTTCTGTTGATGAACTGTTAATCCCTGAAAGCTGAAACAGTTGATCTATGTGGAATGAAAAATTACTTGATTCATGCAGTTTAATAGATCATAGTCGTTGGATCGATCCTTCTCAGTTTGGGCTATTTTCTATTCCAACCAGTGATCCACAACTGGTTTATCAAAGGCCGTGGTATGTGCAATCCTATCTATGGGACGGTGCATATAAAAGACCCCTTGCTACTTATCGTAAAGAGTAGCCAATGTGATGGCAGCGGGTCTCCTCTAAATACATATGTCAGAATGACCATATGATTGATGTCCAATAACTGCTGATAAGATAAAAATCAATGTGCTTTTGAGGCGTCGTTAAATAAAACAAACTTTACTTTTTAATAGATCATGTTCACAGTGAGTCTCAGTGGTCCAGTGGTTAGAACATTGAACCCTCAAGCTGAAGACCGTGTTTCAGACATTTCGAAGGCTGGCTCACACTTGACAATGAGTAAAATTTTCCAATACCTGATAATTAATAAATCGATGTGTTCTAGTGATATCATTAAACAAAACAGAAGAAAAATCACAATGACTGTTACAGCTACAAAGTTACTTCCCTTTGGATTCCATATTGGAGATGAAGAAGTTCTATATTTCTCTTACAATTTTGTTTCTTTAATTTTGATTTTAAATTTATTTTTATTTTGGTAATTCATCTAAGTGAATATTAATTTTATTACTAATGTGATTATAAAGATTATGGACAGTGGCATAACAGGTGTTCACATCGCTCAGGGTCAAGAACATTTTTAGCACCCTTAACCTTCTTAATGTCATTATACTCTAGAAGAATTCTGTGCACCATCACCCTGTCACTGTCCACTTACTGCTGGCTTAGATCTGTATCCTGGCTACTAGTTGCTGTAAGCATACTTCCGAGTTTTCTCTTCATTGTGGATAACAAGGGAAGACAACTTGGACAAAAATTATGTCATGAAGGACCTCTATATTAAAAAAAACATTGAATAAAAAAAAAGAGAAAAAAAAAAAAAAAGTCCAATGAATTCTGAAATTGTGTTTCAGAAAATTGGCTGAATTATAAAATGTAGGTCTCATAATTAAATAAAATTTTACATAAAGGTGTTTTTATTTATTTTTTAATAATTATTTATTTTTCATCAAAATATGAATTAAGTCTATAGCTCAGTGTTTTTTCATTTGATTATTTAGTGTTTTCTTTTTAATTGTAGTTTATGTTTTCACATATAATACTTTGTTTAGCAGCTGAAATAGGGCAGACTGTCAAATGAGGCAGAAATACCGATACTTCTTTACATTTTTACTAATGTACTTACCACAAGTATACCCATTTTTCTTATCTATTTGAGTCATCAAACTCAGGAATGAAAACCTGAAATCATAGGATTATGATGATCCATGTTACGTAAAAACATGATAAATGTAAAACAAAAAAGCATTTTATTGTTGAAAATTTTCTTTTGCTAAAGTAATATTTATTACAAACACAGAATTTATTGAAACAGACCATAACATGCAGGTGCTGCCTATATAATATACTGTAAATGATGGAAGTGTAATGCAACCACTGGCATAGGAAGCGAGAGGCCAAGGGGGGCATGTGACACCAACTTTTTCGATTTTTCATATATATTGTTGATTCATTACCAAAGGTTCATACATGTATGTGTCTGAGTGTGCAGCCTCCAACCCCCCCCGCCTCCCCCCACACACACCTTCCCACTTTTTGTCACTGAACCATAATACAACAGTGAAATGTAATAGTACAGTAAATCTTGCTTCTACAATTTTCAAATGGTTTGTAAATGTAGAAATTTTGCTGTAATATATTAACATTTATACTGGTCTCATGACTAAAATCCTATCCTCTGATGCACATGGCATTCTACTTACATATTTCATCTTATATAACTTTTTTGTGATAACCGTTATGTGAAGATTTAGTCTAAATGTTGTGTGTACATTTGATTACAGATACCATTCTAGTGAACCGTTTATTTGGATAAAAATGAATTGTATGCGAGGTTATACTTGTGCAATGTTTTAAATGCAAATTAAAGCAATTAGAAACTATTACTTTGTTGTTTTCTCATTACCTGCATTCCATACCAGATGTTACAGCATCTGGACATGGTACTGGCCCTGAGGTTCCAAGATCAAATCGAAGTCGAGGCATGGAAATTTTAATCCTGATATCGGCTTCAACCCAGTGTTTCAAGTCTCAATGGATAAGTGTAATCTACTTGCACCAACCAGTGGTCAACAACTGGTTGATCAAAGGCCATGGTATGTGATGTCCTGTGTGGGAAAGCACAAAGGATCCCTTGCTGCTAATCATCCTTTCCAGACAAGATGTGATGGGTCATGTGGTCAGAAATGGAAGCGAGGTCTGTTAAAAAGTCCTGCAAACTGAGAGAAAATGGCAACACAGACCGTTTCGAAATCCCAAAATGTTTTGACATCCAATAAGAAATGTAGGGATAGAATTTTGGTGTTTGGGGGACTCTGCGATTATTGCCTTGGATTCCAAGAAATCAAGAGGGCACCAAGGCAATTTTGAAGACGCATCAGGGGCACAATGGCAAATGTGACTTTTCTATAGGGCAAGTAGGGGAAAAAGGCACTGCAATATTTGCCTACATTAGAAGTAAAATTGAGAGGGCTTTACTGCAAAGGGACCGGATTGCATCGCAAATGCCTTCCTGAAATTCGACCCCTGCAAATGATTAATAAATTTATGTGCTTTAGTGGTGTCATTAAAACTACAAAGAGACATCACAAAGCCCTTTATCAAAACTGATTATGAGAAAACATTTTTCTTTTGATCAAATCCTTCAAAAAGTGCCATTAATTCTTAAGTGAGAAAATCTATAATTACAATCCAACATCATGTATCTTTATTTTGTTTATTTATACAAATAAACATGCATATAAAAATAACAAACATTTCTTAATAAAATATATCAACAAATTACAAAACCATGCAATGCTTGGTAATTTTTGTCTATGTACAAAAAAAAATCTCAAATTATTTGTATTAAATTTTGAGTTAAACATTGTAATATATATTTGATAAAATACAACAAGAGGAATAATATGAGGTTGTTCATAAACATAATACATTATTTATACTGACTAATACATGCAGTAAACAATAATAATGAACAGGTAAAAACTGACATGACATTTATGTAGAAATAACATTTTCCGTAAAGTTTTATTTTCACAATTTGAATAAAATATATTTAAAATAACATACAGAGAAATTAATGTTTTAATTAAATATCCAGGCCTCATTTTTCTAATAATTTTTCACAATCCATTTCAATTCCATCAACTTCATGTTCTGGAAATCCAGTTTTTTAAATCATGCATTTTTTTAGTTTTTGTTTGACTAATTCAGAATTTGATGCTAATAAGTAATATAATTATAATAGAAATTGCATTTTCTAAAATATATTTTTGATGTGTATTTGCTCAATTAAACATTAAAACATTTTTGAAGATTACTTTATGGGAATCTTATTGATTTCCTGTAATATTTATTTATGGCAATTAAATTCAGAGATTCCAGACCATAGGATTTCACAGTAATGATCGTTACCAGTTCCATGTCGTCAAAATCATGGAACCGAAATTTCATTTCCCATGATTTTCGTATCACTACTGCATTATCAAAAAACAGTTTCCAATATGTTCCCATGATCCAAATGCACGAAACCAAAAAAAAGTGTTTCTCATGAAATTTAAAACCCTATGGCCTGACATTCCTGTTCAAAAACGTGACATAACAAAGGGTATCATGACATAGCATGAAATGAATCAATCTATCAAACATATAAGTCCCAATAGCTGAAGTTTATTTTTGAGCTAGGGGTCATAAAACAAAAATATATATAATAATGAATCAATGTAATTAATATAAATCTAACATACCTTCAGGGTGGATGTTGAATATCGGGTTCCATTAGACTGGACATTAATGAATACAAATATAACAGTACTTGATCATTAATACATGTACATGTATTTTATTTTCATAATCTGGCATGAAATGTATTATGGAAATTTAACAACATGACACAATTTTAATTTCATAATCTAGCTTCAAATGACTGGTAAAATGTAACAACAGTTTGTCGTTAATGTTTATATTTCACAACTGGGATAAAATATATATATCAAAAGTTTATACAAAAAGTTATCCTAAATATTTAAATGTCACAACTAGAATGAAATATATGGAAATGTAAAACAACATGTGGTCCTAAATATTTAAAATTCACAATTAGGATGAAATGTATCAATGGAAAGTTTACACAACACTTGGTCTTTAATGTTTAAATTTCACAACTAGGATGAAATCTATGGAAATGTAACACAATATGTGGTTCTAAATATTTAAATTTCAAAAACTGGAATGAAATGAACGGAAATGCAACATTTGGTCCTTAAATTTAAATTTCATAATGCATAATGTACCCGGTATGTACTTAAATGTAACACAACACGAATTTCACAACTAGGATGAAACTTATCTAAGGAAAGTTTACACAACACTTGGTCCATAATGTTTAAATTTCCCAAATAGTATGAAACATATCTATGGAAAGTTTACACAACACTTGGTCCACAATGTTTAAATTTCACAAGGATGAAACTTATCTATGGAAAGTTTACACAACACTTGGTCATTAATGTTTAAATTTCACAACTGGGATGAAACTTATCCATGGAAAGTTTACACAACACTTGGTCCTTAATATTTAAATTTCACAAGTGGGATGAAACTTATCAATGGAAAGTTTACATAACACTTTGTCCTTAAAGTTTAAATTTCACAACTAGGATGAAACATCTATGGAAAGTTTACACAACACTTGGTCCATAATGTTTAAATTTCACAACGAGGATGAGACTTATGTATGGAAATTTTACACAACACTTGGTCCATAATGTTAAATTTCATAATAAAGATAAAACATATCTATAGAAAGTTTACACAACACTTGGTCATTAATGTTTAAATTTCACAACTAGGATGAAACATATCTATGGAAAGTTTACACAACACTTGGTCCTTAATGTTTAAATTTCACAAGTAGGATGAAACTTATGTATGAAAAGTTTACACAACACTTTGTCATTAATGTTTAAATTTCACAAATAGGATGAAACTTATCTATGAAAAGTTTACACAACACACGGCCCTTAAATGCTTAAAATTCACAACTAGGATGAAATGTATTGAAATGTAACAACATGTGGCCCTAAATGTTTAAATTTCACTATTAGTATGAAATGTATCTATGGAAGGTTTACACAACATTTGATCCTATGTTTTAATTCACAACTGGCATGAAATACATGTATACAAATTAGAATAAAAATATACTATGGAAAGTTTACACATTTTATAAAACGTTTATACTTACTGGTAATAATTCACTGCTACCTATAACATCAAATATTTAGATACTGGTAACATTTCATTGTGATGTATAACATTTTATAAAATGTTTATACTTACTGGTAATAATTCACTGTTATGTATAACATTGTATCAAATATTTAGATACTGGTAACATTTCATTGTGATGTATAACATTTTATCAAATGTTTGCAGATACAGGTAATACACAATTTTATAAAATGTTTGCAGATACTGGTAATAATACAAAATTGATAGCAAATATTTAAAAATAATTTAAAATCCATCACATCACATACTACAATTTTGTGGGGGAACTATAGGCTGAAATATAGAATACAAATATTTACATAAGATATTTATACTGTATGTATTCACAAAACTATCAAAAATATGACACATAATATCAATATTATTTCACATCCACTGAATGCATATACCATCTGTAGACCTCATGTTTAAATCTAACACTGTTTTCCCTATGACAAGATGTTACAAATATTTGCCATTTAAATTTAATTTTTATTATTTCATAAATCTAACACCAGAAATCAATATCAACTCATTTAGCAAAATTAACTCCCTGTGGAGTAATTGTTAACACTGTAAAAAAAAAAGGAATCTAAACACAATTTTGTTCAATAAATACTGTGTTGTGGTGGAAATAGAGTCTGGTTTGATATTTTGCTCCTACTGATTAATATGACTTTCTATACCTGTTATTAGCATCTCAAGTTTTTAAAACATTTGGCTGAATAATTCCAGTCTCCCCACACACTTCAACAGGCAATACTTAACAGAGCTTAGACTGAATGACACTGTAATATTGAATAATAAATACAAAAAATCAGATTTAAAGAATTTGTGAACTAAATACTCAACATTATTCAGAGACTGAATGCATGTAAAAACAATTAAAAAATCAGCTGTCTTTAGCAGAAAAAACAAGGAATGTATTAAAACTTGTGGTAGGGGTTGGATCCAGCTCAGTCGATAGAGTATTCACCTGAGGTGTTTTGGTCATAGGACCAAATCTCCTCAGTGGACTCATGCTACCCAATGTCCCATGACTGGTTTATCAAAGGCACTGGTATAACGTAAAGTAAAGTTTGTTTTATTTAACGACACCTCTAGAGCACATTGATTTTATCTTATCATCGGCTATTGAACGTCAATCACATGATCATTCTGACAATGATTTAGAAGAAACCCGCTTCTGCCACATAGGCTACTCTTTCTGATAAGCAGCAAGGGGTCTTTTATATGCATATCCCAGACAGAACAGCACATACCACAGCCTTTGATGAACCTGTTCTGGACAACTTGTTGACACGGAAAATAGCCCAAACAGCAAAAGGCACTGGTATGTGCTGTCCTGTCTGTGGGAAAGTGCATATAACAGATTAATGGAGAAATGTAAAGTGTTTCTTCTGATGACTAACTGTCAAAATTACCATCTTTGACATCCAATAGCGATGCAACACCTGCAATTAAGAAACTTTCCGTGGCAAAATAAATGCTGTGGAGAAATGGTGTCCACAGAAATTTTAGCGTAAAGTATACTTCATTTTTAATAATAAGAAAAAAATACACCTAAAAAAACTCTGAAGCAATCTCCATGGTATTGCCAACTGCTCTGGGCAATTTCAGTGACTGCTGATGGCATATAAATCAATGTACTCAAGTAGTATTATTACTAAAAAAAAAAAAAAAAGTAAAATAAGATTATGTATTGCCACCACCAAAAAAAATAATAACCAAAAAAACTAAACAAAAAAATCCATGTAATATTCTGAAAGTTTGTTCTCCATATTTTCAGAAATGCCATATATTTTAAAAAGAAAATGAAATTCAACACAAATGTATCATAATTTGGGGGAAATTGGACCCAATGATTATGGGGGCTTTTTCCTTCTGATTGGTCCACAGTGAAATGCATGCAAACTTGCTGACCCTCTAAAGGATGGGTCAAAATCTAATATAGGATAATGGTAATGTGTTTCTATGACGACATACAAAAACACAAACAAATTACTGAATGGTTTAGGAATGATAATAAGAAACATGAGAAAAATCTTGGTCAAGTTGTGAAAAAACAAAAACATTCATATGTTCAACAATATATAGAATATATAACCAATATTAACAAATAACATGTTTGGTATACATACTTTGTATCCATAGTTTCCGGTTTCTAATAAACAGTCATATAGTAAAGTCCACTTAATTGCATTCCTGATAATAGCATATTCTTATTACACACATATTTTGCTGCACAGAACCATTATTAAGCAAAGTTATACAAAATGTTCTTATAAATGCGTTTTCTTTGCACTATCTGGTTAACAGCAAAAGAAAATATAGAAAACCATGTTTTCTCTCTTCAAGCATCACCTTAAAATATGCCAAAACAAATGTTTTTTGTAAAAAAAACCCACAAAATAACCAAAAAGTTAGTTTAGCCGTATACAGATTTTATCATCTGTTATATAAATCAGGCTACATAGTCAAATAATTCCTTACATTGTATCTCTCTGATATTTGTAATCACATTGATAAATATACTATGATTTTAATCCAGATACTACAAGACTATTCACATGACCTTACATTGTATCTTTCTGATATTTGTAATCACCGTTTGATAAATATACTATGATTTTAATCCAGATACTACAAGACTATTCACATGACCTTACATTGTATCTTTCTGATATTTGTAATCACCGTTTGATAAATATACTATGATTTTAATCCAGATACTACAAGACTATTCACATGACCTTACATTGTATCTTTCTGATATT
>JAULBS010069410.1:0-22112 GCA_032355785.1 Symmetromphalus regularis | reverse complement strand
TTGAGTAATCATCCGTCATGGGTAAATAATAGTCATTAATCTGGGAGGCCATTGAGTTAATCCTTTAATAAAGTAAAGACTATGGATATTTCTTTTCTAACATTTGTATGTTTGATCTACATGTATTTATATGTTGGATTAATAACGCTATTAGCGTTTCTTTGTTTATTTGTGTGTGTGAATGCATGGCTGTGAAAAAGAATACCATCATATAATCGAATACGTTTGTTCTGTATTGATGTGCAATGATGAATTTTATTATATAGTGAATTTTCGTTTTTTTAAAGATGAAATTTTTTGTTTCTCCCCATGTATTGTCAGTCTAGACCAAATGTATATAAATTTTAAATCATATTTGAAACTAAAAAAAAACTGGTGTCCTTAGAAAACTAGTTATTTTCTGTCGCATAATTATGAATATTCTAAAGTCCCGTGGCTTAAATTCTGTTCTTATTTTACGATTTCTTAACTTTATTTATATAATTTATGTTAATTAAAATCAACTTAATCATATTTTGTACATTATTAGCAGTATACTTTTTCTACCATCTTGTCATTTTATCTATGTATATAATATTTTATTGTACCTCCTATGTCGTTGGTTGAATTACATGAAAATAAAGTTCAGCTCAAAGTTCAGTTCAGTTCTTTCATTTATAGGATGGATATTTCGGATTTAGTTTGTTTTTGAAAATGAAAGTGGTTTGACGTTCTGAACTTTACAATACTAGTCCACAAATTTTGAAAATCAACTAAGGCGCAATATAATGTCTTTTTTCTCTTTTTCAAAAGGTCTATTAGAATATGCAGTGTAAATAAATGATCTGTAGTTGAACAGCCCTTACGAAAAGCAGTTTGAGCTTATCTCAGTATATTGTTTTGAGCTTATCTCAGTATATTGTTTTGAGCTTATCTCAGTATATTGTTTTGAGCTTATCTCAGTATATTGTTTTGTTCTATGAATAAATTCAAACGATTATTTATTCTGGAATATAACCCCAACCCACAATTTTATGTTTTAACCTCCTTTCACACAACCATGTATACACACAAACAAAGAAGCACTAATATCTTTATTAATCCAAAATATAAATACATTTACATCAAACAACATACAAATGTTACGTAAAAATACTAAATATCCATCCTATAAATTAAAGAACACACAGCCATGCACACACAAACAAAGAAACAGAAACATCTTTATTATTCAAACATATATAAAAACACCAAACATGCAGATGTTGGTGACCAGTGTCGACCTAAAGATATAAATGGCTAACTGAACCTAGAAGAAGAAGAATTAATATACCTATGATCAAATTATAATGTGGAAATTCATTTTCAAAAACAAACTAAATCCGAAATATCCATCCTATAAATGAAAGAACTGAACTGAACTTTGAACTGAACTTTATTTTCACTCTGGTCGTAATTCAACCAACGACATAGGAGGTACAATAAAATATTATATACATAGATAAAATGACAAGATGGTAGAAAAGGTATACTGCTAATAATGTACAAAATATGATTAAGTTGATATTAATTAACATTTTTGATGACAAAGACTTTCTAATAACTTAATATAATGCAAATATAGCATCAACAGTACCAAATTTAGGCTTGAAACCAAACTGAGCATCGGTTATAATATCATTATTTACAGACCATGACAACAGTCGCTGGTTAATAATAGATGTGAACAGTTTTCCAAAGCAACTAACTAAACTAATTCCACGATAATTATTAGGATCCGTAATATCACCCTTCTTAAAAATTGGCACAATCACAGCTGTAGACCAACTCTTTGGAAAATAACCAGTCGACAACACACAATTAAAAATATCAAACAGTAAAGGTATTAAAAGGTCTTTACATTCAATAAAATATTCATTAATAATACCATCGTTTCCAGGAGATTATTTTTTTAAAGATTATGTAAAGCAGTTTCGATTTCCTGTACAGTAATATGCGTCTCGAGCTCGTCAAACATAATGTCATTCACTTTAAAAGTGCATTCATCATCATAACATATATTAGTATCTATTGACAAAGATTTAAAATATTCGAAAAAAGTTTTTAAATCAATATTTCCTGTTTGTTTCATAAGTTTTGAAAATTTTGAATAAAATTGTTTTGGATTAGTTCTTCTTAAATAATCAAGCATATCACCTTCAGTACGTAGATAATTTCGTTTCTTCTGCTGTTCCAATTTTTTATATACTTTTTTCAATACAAATTACAACATCACTTTGATAATGCAAATATGTTAATAAAACATTTTAGACGTGTAATCTTTATTTATTATTATCCTTTAAATAGGCAATTAAATCACTTTTAAACAATAATTTAATATTCTAAACACATACCTAAATTTTCATATTATATCAAAGCGCAAATTATTTATCACAAATAAAAATAACTTAACAATTAATAAATATTTATGATCATCTCGACTATCACGTCTTATTCTCACAAACATTTACTAGGTAAGGTTTACTTGGAACGAATTTTTCATCATGTACGAAGTTGTATCGAGTACGAAATTGTATCGTGTACGAAGTAACCTGGGACGAAGTTGCTCGCGGACGAAGTGACCTGTTACCGTAGCAATCAACGGTTCACAATCAACCAATCAAAACCACTGTCTTAGAAACTATTGAAAATGTATTAGTAGACCACATTTCCACGTCCGTAGTTTTGCAAAGCTAAATTAAAAGCGTGCATGCAGACTAATATCCAATGGCTTTATAATTTATAGTTAGTATTATATTGTTTAAAGTTAGTATTATATTGTTTATAATTAGTATTATATTGTTTATAGTTAGTATTATATTGTATATAGTTAGTATTATATTATAGTTAGTATTATATTGTTTAGTTAGTATTATATTGTGTATAGTTAGTATTATATTATATAGTTAGTATTATATTGTTTAGTTATTTTTATATTGTATATAGTATTATATTGTTTTGTTAGTATTATATTGTTTATAGTTAATATTATATTGTATAGTTAGTATTGTATTGTTTATAGTTAGTATTATATTGTATATAGTTAGTATTATATTGTATAGTATTATATTGTTTATAGTTAGTAATATATTGTTTATAGTTAGTATTATATTGTTTAGTATTGTATTGTATATAGTTAGTATTATTTTGTTATAATTAATATTCTATTGTATGTAATTAGTATTATATTGTTATAATTAGTGTTATATTGTTTATAGTTAGTAATATGTTGTTTATAGTTAGTATTACATTGTATAGTTAGTATTGTACTGTTTATAGTTAGTATTGTATTTTTAGTTAGTATTATGTTGTATATAGTTAGTATTATATTGTTTATAGTTAGAATTGTATTGTTTTAATTAGTGTTATATTTTTATAGTTAGTATTATATTGTTTACAGTTAGTATTGTATTGTTTATTGTTAGTATTATATTATATTATATATAGTTAGTATTATATTGTATATAGTTAGTATTATATTGTATATAGTTAGTATTGTATTGTTTGTAGTTAGTATTATATTGTATATAGTTAGTATTATATTGTTTACAGTTAGTATTGTATTGTTTATTGTTAGTATTATATTATATATAGTTAGTATTATATTATATATAGTTAGTATTATATTGTATATAGTTAGTATTATATTGTTATAATTAGTGTGATATTGTTTATAGTTAGTATTATGTTGTTTTAGTTTTGTGTTAAAATCCTGATTTTGTTACTGCAGTTGGTGCTATTATTTGCTGGTTTTACTAAATTAATATTAATACTTGACAAATAATGCGTGGCTACATGCCAAGTGCTGAGGGATCGTTAAATAAATAAATGGTTTCGGGTAAAAAAAATAAACAAACAAACTTTTCACGTGGAAATAAATTACTAAGTTCTACTACTCTAATCATGATCACCTTATTTGTACGTAAAGAGTTATTTCCCTTATACCGTAATAACACTAAACACTTTTAGACTCGATAGAGGGAAAAAAACATCTGGAAATGAATTATGCATGTTTCTTTATATAACTGGTTGGTTGTACTATTTTCGTGCTTATATCCAATTAAGTTTAAAGCATGTTGTCCTAGATACACCGCTCATCTTCATGTGCTATCTGTCCAGGACAGAGGCTAGTGTTAGTAGAAGAGAAGAAACCCGGTGCTGTCACACCAATGAAGCTATTCTTATAGACAAGCAGCAAGGGATTCTGTATATGCACTATCCAGCAGATAGGATCGCACATACCACGGCCTTTGATAAACTAGCTATGGACCACTGGTCGGTGTAAGTGGTATAAACATACCCGATACTGAAATTAAAAATCCCATGCATCGACTGAGATTTAACCCTAGTACCTACCAAGTCAGATAGCTTAACCACTGCACTACAGTTGTTGGTTTATATAACTTGTTTTACAGATTAACAGACTTATAAAAAAAACAAGCATTTTTGACAGTTACAGGCCTTATTTAATTGATTTCATAGGCCAATAAATATATGAAAAACAGGCAATTAGTTGAGATATTTAAATAACAATAGAGAAAAGCGATAGCGCTTCGGAAAAAAGGAGGGTTCGTTCGAACCCTACAAAGCCCCCCTGGCTACGGGCTTGCATTGAACCTTCGCCGTCTCTATGTCGAATAATAAATATTTTATAATATTCCAATATTTTAAACAAAAAACGACTCTATTAATTTATTAAGAAGAAAAACCACTCTGTTACATTTATCAATTTGGTCACCTCAGGAGTTATTTCCCTTGCGCCGTTAAATTGACTATTCTTAAGCATCTTTACGGTCCAGAGCGAAATGCCATAAACAAATCTTATCGCAAAAATCAGGGGCGTGAAAAGGGCTGGGGCTGTGCATGGTGTCGATGCCCCCAACTATTACAGCCATTAAAAAAACAAATGTTAGAAACAAAAATCATTTAACTTTCATTCATGAGTAATCGCTAGTTGACGATTAAGTTATTCTAACTTAATATATTTATTTACTGACAAAATATTTGTGAGATTTTCTTTTTTAAATACTTTTGTACATTGCTATCAAGCAAATAATTTCAACTACAAAATGATTTATCATTATTAATAATTTATTATGTGCATGCAAATAAAATAATATCTCATGCTGTTCCATCTGACGAAAAGTAATAAACCAGCAAATAAATAAGTAAAATATTAAAATTATTAAAACACCGCAGAACGCATTAAATATCTGATTTAAAAATTGATTTCACTTTAATTTAAATATTACGATTAAAATAATAATAATTAAATATTAAATCTTTTTGTTTAAAATTAATGATTAATAAATATCATTAAAAGTGAAACCTATAAATTATTATGAAACACAGTATTCGACAAAAATATGTGTTATGTATGTTCGTTAACCTTAGTCACACATTTTCCTAACAACTCCGTGTGACCTGAATCTGTTTGTTCGCTGGCCTAGTACGGTGCACCTATTTCATATTATAATAGATTGTCAAACGTAATCGAATGTACCAAGACGTCAAATTATTCAAGAATTAATTTAATCACTAAATCTAATTGTATGTCTAAAATGAAATCAAGACTATCACGTGAAGCGTGACATGCACAATACAGACACAGTCGAGTAGCCCGCCAGAAATGATACCGCCATGTTTGTTCTCTCAGCCTCTGTGGCAGACAGCTTCCTGTCAGTATGACGTCATTGACATGATTGGAGTAGAAAGCGTGGCTATTTTCTCAACACACAAAACAGTTGGATTCGTTGAGCAAACATTTTGATTGAAAACGATTACAACTTGGCTGTCATTTCTGTGTGTAAGATTTTCCTTCCGAACTGTAGGATTCTCCTTTCAGTCTGTAGGTCTGTCGTTCTTCCAATGTAGTGAATGCAATCTTTGTCAAGTTTGTCAAGCACGGCGGAAGGAAGTGAACATGGGGGGAGGTGTGGGCAGGGGCTAAAAGAGACATTTAAGGGGCTAACAGATCTTGGTTCGAATCGCAGAGTTTTAAGTAGATACGAGGTTATGCTTTATTCAGAATTATTGGGCAGAGGGGAGGGCAGAGCCCCTAGACTCATTGTTCCGCCGTGCCTGTTTATAGCATTCCCTAGATGATGTAGAAGCATATGTTACAATAATCAGTAAGTCTAACTATAGAAATACAAATGTAGAAACTATGTACGCTAAACTACTGCACACCTGTGTTCAGTTTGCCGATAATGAGTATCTCAAACAGTTTTAACTCAATTTATGTACAAATATATTTACAAAAAATGAATTTAACGGAATTGAAATTATCAAACAATATTTAGATACTTTTAAAAAGAAATCTTTTTTGGACATCGGCTTCGTTTCAGTGTGTCTCTTTTGTGTTTTTTTACTATCGTTTATCTTTTTGTCAGTTATATTAGTTCTATTGGATTGTTTTCATTTTTATTTATTTAATTTATAAACAAATCAGATTTCATACTTTCCCATTGCTTTTTTATTTTAAAAAAATCCGAGCCTTCAGTATTTTTATAAACAAGTTTTCATTTCATATATAGGACTTTTATATGAATGTATATCTCACTCCACCCCAATATTTGCATGTTATCAATGGCATCTTCAAATAACAAAATATAAAATACACGCATGCCTGTTTATCATCGTGTTAATTAACTTATGCCTTGTAGTAATATTTAACATACTTCTTTATACATGACAGGAGCGGAATTTAGCTCAAACGGTAGCATGTCAGCCTGTGAACCGGTCGGTCGGGTCGATCCTTCTCAGTGGACCCATTTACAGTTTGGGCTATTTTCCGTTCCAATCCAATGGTCCACAACTGGTTTATCAAAGGCCATGGTATGTGCTGTCCTGTCTGCGGAACGGGGCATATACAAGGTCCCTTGCTGCTTATCGGAAGGAGTAGCCTATGTGACGGCAGCGGGTTTCCTCTAAAGACATATGTCAGAATGACGTCCAATATAAAAATCAATGTGCTCTAGAGGCGTCGTTAAATAAAACAAACTTTACTTTATACATGACATCACAAAACAATAAAACATGATTCTGTTCGTTCATGCTGTTAACCTAAAAATGCACTAATTTAATTATTTCTGTGTGAAAATGTTTTAAGTACTCTCAAATCTATGTGTGCATCTAATTTGTAAACTTGTGAATTGTAATAGTTATGTTGCTAATATATTTCCCACGACAAACATAAATTGCGTATCTTTTAGAATATGAGGTCAAAGTTTCCCAATGATTTTACAAACCTAACAAAAGAGAACTTGTGGGTGCTTTAGAGAACATATTTTACTTCCCAAAACATATTTAATATGGCAAAGAAGAATAAAAAATAGCCCATTTGAAACGTGTGCTGCCCAGCGGGACCCCACTTCGGCAACAAACTACAAAACGAACGTCTTGTAGAAGAGTGTAAAAGCTCCTAGTTTGAAAGTAATAAAATAAATAATGTTGGTCATAATTCTTGTTTTTGACAACGTTCACAGTGCGCTGCGTTATCTGTGTGATCGGTCGATGTGCCTATCTGGTGATCGAGGGGACTGCTGCAGTTAATAGCTCGTAATTAGATAAGTGAAGTAGCTTCAAAGACACACATCAACGTTCAGGTGTCAATCTACAAAGGTGAGCATTCACTCATTTATCTATTATTATACGGGATTGACTGCTGTGTTTGCTCAGAAAGAACTCATTGGCATCGCAATTTGCAAATATTAACATTCTAACTAAAATCTGACTGGCGTGCCCAGATTGCAAGCTTACTAAATAAAAACAGATTTAAAACTCTTTCATCATACTATCCACTTCTAACGTATTAAGCGATGTATGATAGTTATATGAATTCACATTGCAAGCTTACTAAATAAAAAAACTAATTTCAAACTCTTCAAACTCTTCAAATTCACTTCTACTTATTAAGGAGTGTATGATGGTTATAAGAATTCATATTGCTAGCTTATTAAAACAGTTTCAAAACTCTTTCATCATAATATCCACTTCTAATGTATTAAGCAGGGTATGATGGTTATATGAATTGAAATTGCAAGCTTACTAAAAAAAAAAAAAAAAAAAAAAATAAAATAAAATAAAAAAAAACCACTCTTCATAACCACTTCTAACGTATTAAGCGGGGTATTATAGTTATATGAATTGAAATTGCAAGCTTACTAAGTAAACAAACACATGTTAAACACTTCATATCCACTTCTAACGTATTAAGCGGGGTATGACAGTTATTACAAACAGTTTTTAAAATCTTGATATTTAATTACATTTTGTAAACAGTGTATGCTGGCTATACTAATTCAAATTGATAGATAGATGTATATAATTATTTAACGGCAGCACCAACACAAAAAAATTAATAAAAAAAGTAGATAAACAAAATAAATAAATAAATAACCAAAATAAATGAATGAATGAATTAATGAATGAATACATAAAATTGTCAACAACCACCCAGCAACAAAATCGGCTATTGGAAGTAGTAAAATTAACGAAATGCAAACATAATAAATAAGGCTATAGTAAAAACAAAACAGTTGAATGCAGCATGGATGGAAAATAAATGTCTAAATTTCTAATACATTACAGACTGATGCTAACTAAATACAGATTTGAAATTCTTATTACTCAGTTCTTATTACTAAGCAGTGTATAGTTCGTATAACTAGTGATTTTGTAATCAACTTTTTTTTCAGAAACAATGCGTATTTTTTTTAAAAATCATATCTATTTTACATTCAGAGTTGGAGCGGTCTTTAGCTAAACTATGAAAATAGTGATTAACAATACAAATATAAATAATTATTATCTTGTTTGAAAGCTCATTCAAAACCTATGTTCTATCCATTGATCTGCATGCATATTTGCAACTACAGTTTCTGTGACTAATAACGATCAACTGTGTTTGTTGTGTAGCTTAAAACCTGAATATGTTGTATTTTGAATGATGCATTTTGTTGTTGTTCACATTCCTCTGTATTTAAATTTAGACAGTCCTCCTTTAAATCATCTTATTGCTTATGTATGTTTGTTTTTTTATTCAATATTGTATTGTCCTCATATGCCGTTGCTGAACGACCGGAGAGAAATAAACTGTTCTGTTCTGCTAGTTATTATTTCTGCTGTATATACACTGAAAGAAATATGTAGAAAAAGCGTCGTGAGGCCAAGCCACGACAATGAACAATGTGGCTGCAGGCAAGCGGTGATTTAACAAAGGATTAAGACATTATGTTTGTTTAACGAGTCACTAGAACGTTGTTTAATTAGTGCTGTTAAGTTCAAACATATGGTGAATGATGAACATGCCTTATAAAGTCAGTGATCAGCCTTAGTGGGCCAGCTGAAGTAACTCCATCTATCACGCTGAAAACTTTGGTTCAAAACGCATCGAAGGTTGGCTCACATTTTGACTATGTGTCAAACGTATCCGCTGTTTGACATCCAGCAGCCGATGATTAATTAATCAATGTGATCTAGTGGCGTAGTTAACAACAAAAATATTTTTTTTTTAAAGAAGATATTAATAATACATGTACTTATAAAGTGAGAAAGCAAAGCCACCACAGCCACTCATACGTCTCTTTTCATTAACAGCATGGATGTTTTATAATTATATGCACTTTCCACAGAAAGTATCCATTTTTTTGGTACCAGAAACAGATTCCTTTTTGACCTACCATTGATACACTGACTATTTGTTTTTACACAAAGATTTGTAACGGTTTTTATGTTCTTCATAGCGTAACTGCACAATATGAAAGCATTCGTATATGTTTCAGTTTGTAATACAATGCTGTGAACATAACAGATATGTTCTTCTCTGTCTCAAAATCAACTAATTTACATTACACGTAAACTCTTGAGTTCTTTCGTAAAAAGAAAAGAAAAGAAAAACTTTAGATAAACTTTATTATATAATTTTATGAAAATTTCACAATGATGATGAAACAGTCAGACGTAGAATACTACAAAAATTGCTAAATATATTGTTTGTAACTTTTTTTGTTTTACCATAAGAAATTATTATTAATGCTAATAAAAAATATATGTTTAAAAACTCTTTCATGCTGACCTATAACAAAACTGTTATACTTTTTATATTGTTTTATGTTCTGTTTTACAAATGAAAACTGTAATTGCTACAAAAACAATTTAAAAATAAATAAGAACACATAAGGAAATTAAAAAATAAAAAACCTTACGAATATAGACCTAACATAATGAATCTCTTTTTTATTATTTACTCTTTTAACAAGAAACAATTATTATAAGTATACAAAATAGGTCGAAAAAAATACAAAAGTTATTTTGTATTAAAATTGCAATGAACATACAGTGAAATAAACCCATTTCTGGTTACACGCAGTGTAGTGAAGGAAACAGAATTAGAATCTAAAATTATTTTTGGTCTTAATTTCATTAATGTGTTTTGATATTGATAAAAATGAATGATGCATGACGCAAATGTTTTTTTTCCCAATAGATCGCTGAAACGTTTCACGCTCCCGGTGCGTTAAAGCATGCAAACCCATAAACATAGGACAGTATTCATGTCAAAACACACATGTCGCGTAATGAAGAGCGACTCCTGTCATCTAGCAATTCTCTTGTCCAGTGTTGTTGATGAAGTGCCGCAGATGATGTTAAAGGGTGAGAAACATTGCAATAGTTACCTGCTGCGAATTGTACGTCTCTGAGAAATACGCCGCCCATGCATCACCCTCGCGACAACGATCTGCGACAGCGATCTGCGACACCTAAACATGACTGATCACTCCCAGCGAGCTCAGTATATACGACCGCTTTGTAGAAATTAGCCGTGAAGGAATGTTTCAATCTTTAAACCATTATGACCAAACGACTCTTTACTGACAATTTAGAGTAAACACAAACAAAACAAAACACATTATTTTATTACAATGGCCGATACTGTTTTCACATATTTATAACGTGAAACAATTCCTTGTTTTCAAATTATTTAGTTAAAATGTATAATATAATGTATAATCGGGTTCTGCATTCAAGAGTTCCACAGATATTTCATGTAATGGAACTACATCAAAACCAGATGCAGCGTTTTGCAGAGAATCTCAACTAAAAACTCACGTACCAGGGACTCGCCCCGTTGTTTTACGAAAATCCGCGATGCCAATCAATGAAAAGTCAATTAATCAGATTACAATAATCAAAATTAAAGATGCCAACACAATACAAAAGAAATTTAAAAATATTGTATTAAAATGTAATCCAAAACGAATATATTTATATATTTCTAAAATATGATTAAATATATTAAATGCTGGTTGGTTGTACTTATTTTTGTGCTTGTATCCAATTAAGGTTCAAGCACGCTGTTCCGAGCACAAAGCTCAGCTCCCTATGCTGTCTCTCCAGGACAAATGTTAGTGTTAGTAGGAGAGACGAAACCCGCTGCCGCCACACTAATGCGGCTACTCTTACGATAAGCTGCAAGGGATCTTTTTTACGCATTATCTCACACAGTCTTTGATGAACCAGTTGTGGACCACTGGTTGGAACGGAAAATAGCCCAAACTGCAATCCGACGATCGACAGTTTCAAAGGCTCTACCATTTGAGCTACATCCCGCTCCAAATGCTCTGTTGATGCTGATAGTAGTGATGGTGATGAGAACGTTGTTAATGACGACGACGACAATAATGAAGCACAAAATA
This sequence comes from Symmetromphalus regularis, assembly GCA_032355785.1. Taxonomy (NCBI): domain Eukaryota; kingdom Metazoa; phylum Mollusca; class Gastropoda; order Neomphalida; family Neomphalidae; genus Symmetromphalus; species Symmetromphalus regularis. The sequence continues at coordinate 10,395 of JAULBS010069410.1, read as the reverse complement.
AAATTGAAATCCAAATGTAAACGACTACTTTTAGAACTAATTACATTTACATTGTTGAAATATCACACACTGCGAGCGTTTTGTTTAAAGACAAATGAGGTCTGAACCCGACTTCAACCAGACATAAGTAATGACCTCTGGAAATAGGAGTTGACGTAAACTATTCACATCCGCCATGTTGAATCGACTCCACGACACCTGATTTGTCTAGCAAATGGTCAGTTCGGCTTGAAGCAATTAAATTACACGCATGTGTGCTGCTAATTGATCTATCCTATTGAGTTCGCCTGTAATAATTCAAAGAAAAGCAGGTCTCGGGGAGAGGCAGTGTTTTATTTCCAGTAAAGCACGTACAACAAAATGGCAGACGAGACTAGCCGGTCACTGATTGGTTATGTGAAATACCACTTTCCTCAAGTCCATGGCGCCGGTTACATCATAGTTACTAATTTGGTCTAATCTGGCGATTAAACCAGAACTAAATCCACATCTGAACATCACCTTTAGCGAAAATTATAATTGAAGTAGAAGATAAAAGAAAACAGTTAATTTGTACATTTAGTGTTTTTATATAATTACATAACTCCATTTATAATGTGAAACAGCTAAGTTTATTTCAAGCAACTGGCGGATTATTGTTGAAAGTATAATTGTTACTTCAAAGAAAAAATTAAATATATAAATAAATGAATGAATACATGAATATAAAAAAGAAAAATACACATTCATTTTAGAAATAAAATATTCATAAAATGTCTATCATATACAAAGAAGAAATGCACATGTAAAAAGTAATTTGTAATATAGCCATTTAAAAAGAAAATAGTAGAAACTTGTTTCGAGTTAACATTATTTTATATAGTTGCTTTGTGAAAAAATCCTTAATGCATTTTACATATTATATGTTTTCGTTCTAACAAAGTTAGAGTTTGTTTGTGGTTTAAAACATATAACGCGAACGATTTCTTAATGACATATGTTATCAGATAAGTCAATTGAGCGCAAAGCGATGAAAATTATCAGTGCACGATCTAAGCTTGGTGCAATCGCATGTTTTTAGACTAACAGTCACCTTGTAAGTTTCATTTTACTCTCAAGACATGAATACCTCATTGTGCATTGTAAGTTTTATATTTTAAAATTAAATTGTCTTTTTAGTGCCGCCCTGGTAACACATTTCAATATTACATAGTTTAGCTGTACGTGCAATTTTTTTTTTGTTAGAAATAGCAACTCCACGTACTACAAATAATTTTCGAATGAAAAACAAAAACGAAATAAAGAGAGGTTTTTGTTTCTATTTTTTTTAAACAGCACCAGAAGACATTGATTTATTAATCTTCGGCTGTTGGAAGTAAAACATTTGGTAATTTTGACAAGTAGTCTTTAAACCACAGTCTCGTGCTTGAGTGTCCGTTGTCCTACCATTGACGCTCACTAAGAAATATTGTGGACTAATTATTTTATTGTACTTTTAAAAACATTTTTATATCGCACAAAACGCATTAGTGAAATAATTTTATTTGAATTATTATTATTATTTATAGTTTAAATTTATAATAAGTGCCAATTTATATTTATAATATGGTAGTAGAGATCGTTTAGGCCAATGTGATTGAGTGAAAGCCATTCTACGTATTTTTCCAAACAAATGAAACCGCAGCGGCCAACATAGCCAACATACAATAGTACAAACCAGCTTATACGTCACCACTGATTCTGCCCACCTGACATCCAGATTGGAGATTTACAGAGATTTACCGAGATTCCACAACACTCGTATGAGACTGTTTATATATAAATAGCTATTTTTGGACGAACCTTTCCAATATCAAGTCTCAGTTCTGTTTTTGAAATAATATGTGAAATAACGATATAAATTAGGCATCACTAATTTTGATTTAAACTGCTATTGTTGGCGATATGAAAATAAACCTAACAATATGCCAATGATGAGTGTCATTTGAAAGGAAATATCAGTACGTCACACGAACATTAACAACTTCAAAGCAATTAACCACAAGCAATCCACACAACTCATTAGCAGCCTAACCAACACTTTAGCCACATCGTATTAATTTAAAGACAATTCGGCGATTGATGCGCCCATCAGCCAGGAACATCAAACTAGCGTCATCTCATCCAGAAACCACAACGACCAATTGCTGTGAATCCTCTCCATACTAGCTCTCCATGGCTCGGATACAGATGCGCTGTGAGCTATCATGGCTTCACATCGCACGGGCGAGACATGCTGGCGATCATATCATGCTCAATCTGCCTCGCATGAACCTCTGTGCCGTATCAGTGCCGGGATGAGTCCAAGGCGAGTGAGTGGCAGCACTTTGTAGAATCCACAACCGGACTCTCTGTACATGAAATATCCCCCGTGTGGGCCGGCACAGGAGGAACGTCGACCAGCCATGACTGTTATCTTGTCATTCGCGTGCAGAATTGACGAATAAACTCGACATATCTTCTTATCAGCCTTTCTGTTTCTCTGGACAGCTCGATACGAATGACCGGAAAATATCTGATAAGTGGTTATCCTCATATGATCTTTGTCATGTGATTGCAAGAGACACCGTGCGATGATGATGCTACCTAATGCTGGTTTCCATCAACTGTCCACGGAACCCGCAACATAACGTCTTCAAAGCAAACAATAAACTTATTACATCCCGTGAACTTGTAGAGATGGTCTCAACACGCCAGTAAGTCGTTGTCTTTAAGCCATCAAATCTTGACGAAGTTTGTAATATACAGATGAAACGTCGAGTTCTTAACATTTAACATTGTTTTTAAAGTGGGTGATTTTTAATTACACAATATCTATCAGTGAATAAGTATCAACAGTGAATATACCATACGTTCGAGAATAGGGATCATGACTATAATACGAGAACCATAATACATGCATATACTTCCGAAAGAGGTAGAATGAATCTTCCTCAATATTACCCAAAGAAATATCATAAAATATTTATGTTATAAATATGTATAATATTTACATTAGAAAAAAATTTCCCAAATCTTTGTCTCAAACCATTAAATCAGTCATTTAGAATACTAAGTATGTAAACACTGAATTAAATAATGCATACACATCGAGGTTTATAAATGACTTTCTATGATGGATTGTTGTATATAAACACAAACTAATCTATCCTTTGACACAAAATAAAATTAGCAACTATCGGGTGTAGATTTAAAACCACAAATTACTGATTTTAACTAGGCGTTTGCGAACGTAGTAATTACATACGCAACTTTCACACCTGCTTGTTGTCTAGTGGCGAGCGAGCTATACAATTACAAAAAAACCACAAAACCATAACCACTCTGTCATGTCACATTACCGTTTTCACGTTTTCTCACCCAAAACACATAATTATAGTGCAGTGTGATTGGCTAATCACTTGGGAGGGGCCCAGCCTGGGGGCCGCTGGGTGGTAATGGTTTCTAAATTGAGGACAGCTGTGTTAACTGACTTTTCTCCCTAAAGAGTAAGCCAGCACTGTGATTAGCTAATAGATAGTTCACACAAACTGATGACGTGTTTTGTTTGGGGTAAAACACATCTTGGTCTTACGTGGCAGCTTGATATCGGATCTACAATCACATGGTATCAAAGTTGCAATCAAAAGGTATTAAAGTATTTATAACCTTTCGACATTTGGCATTTTCGTCTTTTTAGACAGATGTCCAGTATTGTGCGTTCATCGTCTCATCCGTGGTGCTAATCCTTTGAAAGAACGGCAAAGGCAACAAGCAGTGGGTGCTACTCAGCGGAAACTGTCTCTCCGCCGCTATAGAAAGACAGTTGGTGGAGCTGTTGGCATTTGTGATGGCGACTCAAAGGTGTAAGCAACCCGTAGACTAAATCAGCTTAGTGAGAAATCGGTGGATGATTTGAGTGTGTCGGAACAAATGCTTTACAACTGTTACTTGTGATTGTATCAGTATTATTTTATCCGTGTGCTCTAACCGCACTAGACTGAGAGGCGGTTGTTCTTGTAATGTGGTCATCACCAGTCTTGTACAACTAAACAAAGCGATAGCACTCGCTGCAGTGCCCGCCACACAAACATACACATTCCTGCATGCGAGAAATATTGGTTTCATGCTGATGTTGTTAATACGAGTATAAACACGAGTGGAGTTGTAATTTCAACATCGTTAAACGATTCCAGTCTTTCAACAGTAACGGTTCAAGGGTGCTCTTTAAAGGAGACTATAGACAGGAAGGTAGTTGGAGGATTTTATTTAATAACTCATTAAAAAGTTCGACCTTCGTTAAAAAGGGTAAATTGTATGTATGAACGAATTAAAAAGCATTGCATTCGATAGATGAGATAACTATATATAAATGCTTTATACACAAAAGGAATAGAACGCGAAGAAGAAAATTATACATAAAGTCGGTATTGATGAAATATTGTAAGAACGAATTTAAAAAGTACTACAATTGTTGTAAAAAGTAAAAATTCTTATCTTAACTTAGCACTTGCAAGTAATACGAATGTTCATAAACACGCACACGCACACACACACACACTATATTTAGTAGAATTACTTGTACCACAAATTAATGCCGATTTCCAAATGTGCAGATACTAATCAAATCTGTTTAACATCACAACAGAGAAAAAATCCAGCATTTCAGAAATAATGAATCAATAATAGTTAAAATCAGTAAATACCAATCTGATTCACCATGACCTTTGACCTTCACATCAACGTGGTCGCGTGTCCGAGACTTCGTGGTATTCAGCGAAGTTCCCGGAAATGCCCGAAGCAGTATGAAAGGAAAATATCTCTCGTTGCTTGTCGACAAATGGAAGATAAACTGAGGGCAGGAGCAACAATATTTGTTTTGAAAATATCTAGCACAGATAGAAATGTTGAACAAACAAAGGGCGTGTCCTGCTGCTTGTTTGGTTTGGGGGCAGCATGTTGTGTTTATGTTGACGGAAGTTCGCCGCTAGTCACTCTCAGACTTGCCGAGCCAGGAACCCCAGACATGGCACCCAGCAAATATTTACATCTTTCTAATGGCTTGCTGGGAGTTTGAACACATTAGGTAATGGCGATAATTAAGATTGTGGCTGGCTTCTGAAACTTATTGTTGTATAATCAACTCACTATGTTGAACATAAACTCTTTGTATTTGTATTATATCATGGGCCAGAGAGTCTGTGTGGCTAGTAAACTATTTTACCGCGTTTGTTGTTTCAAAGGTACCCAAAGAAATTATGTAAAAACTTCAAGTACCTTTAAGCTAGGTATCTGGAATTGTTATCACATATGGAAAACATTTACACCTATGCACCTTCTTCTTAAAATAACTAGTTTGCCACCTCAAATGATATCAGTTCATTTAATTTTATGTCCTGGTCCGTGGACTAAAATGGTTTCCAAAGATCAATACCCGTAATATTATTTTCAGTTCTGCTGTCAGCATCTATCAACTCAACATGTTGACAATAAAACACAATAGTTGTGTTGTTTAATTTTTTGCTTTCAGTTACAATAACAAACTGGTTGACTGTCAAAGGAGAAATTTTTATACTCACTTGAATTGTATACTCATTATTTAGTCATACCAGAATATACCCATACACATTGGTTTAAAAATAATATTAAATCATTATATAGGTCATCCAATCAACATTTCCCATTAACGTACAAAGCATTTATTGTATTATTACATTGCATATTTTAACGAATTTGAAAGAAGCCACACTGTTATTTCCACTATGTAATAATTGAAAGTAATTACTTGTTATATGAAACTTGGGAACAAGTACTGAGCAATCAGAAAGTGATACTTACGGAGAACAAGTGTCAGTGTAATACATTCTGATAGAAACGTGTCGTGGCATGCACCCGTGCTGCGCTGCCCCATGGGAGCGTTCTCATTCTGTCGGTAGTAAGAGGTCTTCAAATATAGACTGTGACAGCCCCTCAAAGCTACCGTGGGAATCCATGTCCTTCTCAAACTCAAATACTACCATTAATTCATAAATTATAAAAATGAATTTAAAAATTCTTCATCCTTAGCCCCACCAAAAAAAAAAAAAATCAAAAAAAAAAAAAACAAAAAAAAAAAATCCAATCAAATGAGCAATTATCTGGGGTATTTAATTTCGTATTGACCATATCGATTTTATCAATCACATCGATCATTATCAATATTCTTTTCAAATGATACAGTAAATAATAATGGGCAATAATTTATTTTAAATCTCAAAAATTAAGATCGTTAATACATGGTCAGTACTTTTAGATTTCTGATTTGAAATATCCAGCTATTTTCGTCTTCAAAGGATATGTTCAAAATAATAGATTAAAACATTTTTAATTTTGATATAAAACTGTTCATTGTTAATTAAGACAAAGTATTGGAATTCATCATAAATAACTAATTATTAATACTATTGGTTATGGCATTAATTTGTTAAGACATCTTAATGAACTGGTAAATTTATCTATTTTGGACCCCCCCCCAAATTACCTATTTTTTCTTGGAAACAAATTGAATCTTGAACAGGACATTTTGTATCATTATTTTGAAGAAGGGATCTTTTTAATGTGTTTAAAACGATGTTTTAATTGAAGGTAAGAATGAGGTGGATCGTTTGCGTCCCCACCCCTACCCCTTGAGTCTGTGGTTGATACGATATTACTTTGAGAGCTGGCGTTACTAACAGAAAGGTGTAGTGAATGACTGACTGCATTTCAGGCTGTGGCTCCAGACTCGGGTTAAGCACGAACATTATACAACTTAACTGCCACAACTGTTGATTAAAAAACAAACAAGCGACAGTTTCAAAATTCGTCTCAAATGCCAATGAAAACCTCACCGACAAGGGGCGCCAGAGTTGCGAATAAAGTAGCCTTTATTTTGTGCAGCCTTCATGTTTGACGTGTTTAGATACTATGCTAGTGAGCAAAAACAAGGCGGGCACGCCAGGCTCGGAATCAAATGGTTCAAGTAGTGAAAGACCAAGTCTCAAGAATCTCACAGAATTTTTTTAGTTCCACCTGCTATTCATTTATATCTGCCAACCGTGGCACCGTATCACGCGGAATTCACTTTTTGCCCACTAAACAATCATTGTTTCTCCTCAATGAACACATCTGGGCAAAAAAGTCGATTTATTGTTCTGAAATCGAAACGGCCATTCTAAATCAAACTCATTTCAGCAGTAATGCCATTATTCTGTCAGGGCCATCATGACGTCACGGATCTATGAGCGTACTCGTTCGTCTTAAGAACGTGCCAACGCCCAAACATTTTGACGTATTTACGTTTTGTTTACACGGTGCTGAGCGATGAAATACTTCAAAACCCCTTTTGTATGTATAATTTTCTTATCTCGCAATATCCACGAACGTTTATGGCCGTTTTGCATTTTTAGTTGGAGAGAAGTTCTAGGATATCCAATATTTCGATCTTCACGGGTCACTTGTAAGAATGACTCCACAAACAAGCTCAACTGTCAGACTTTAGCGCGGAATTTGGGTGTTGACCTCTCCATTTCCAACATGGCGGCAGGCGTCGTCTGCTCGCAGTGGATTGATGATCTCACTGACAGAAATAGAGATGGCAGAAATTCCTGGGGTTTGAGGTATTACTAAGAAAACTAAAAGCTATTCCGCCTCCCCTGGAGTAAGAAAGCGAGAACTAAAAGGGAAATTGTGCAAATGACAGATGTCACTCGTAAATCGAAGAGTTTGGAAAGCAAATCTGCGAAGCAATGGCGCCAGTGCCGCTTTCGGTTCACACCGACTTACCTCGACGGATTCGTCACATAGTTTGAGCTAATGAGCTAATTAGCGCGCCTGTCATTGGTGAGGGACACACCACTGCATTAGAGTATGCAACAATTAGCCATTCAGTCGAGGCTCATCTAGCTATTCATATTGTCATCACCTCACTAACAACAAGCGCCACGTAACAAGGAGTTGTCCTACAGAGGCCTGTTATGAAAAATAACAACGTTCACGCGACGATAATTAGGTTTACTCAGTAAATATTTTAAACTTATTATTGTTTGTGTATTGATTTAAAGTTCGGAGCGGGATATAGCTCAAATGGTACCGTGTCCGCCTGTGAACCAGTCGGTCGTCGGAGCGATTCTTCTCAGTGGACCCATTTGCAATTTGGTCTATTTTCCGTTCGAACCAGTGGCCCACAACTGGTTCATCAAAGGTCGTGGTATGTGCTGTCCTGTCCGTGAGACGGCCAATATAAAAGACCCCTTGCTGTTTATCGGAAAGAATAACCTATGTGGTTGCAACGGGTTTCCTCTAAATAAATATGTCAAGATGACCATAATTATGATTGACATCCAATAGCCGACGATAAGATAAAAATCAGTGTGTTCTAGAGGCGTCATTAAATAAAACAAACTTTACTTTTTTTAAATTTAAATTTCTGCTCTTAGCGAATGGTCTTGTCATTTGATATGTGTATGAAAAATGTCATGTTCAGATATTAATGGCCAAAATGTTTTGGTAATTTAACTTTAATTCCTGTTCGATTCTTGTTTGTTTTACAAACGCATGAAAACGAACCCAAACCCCGGCAGATTTCAGTTATAAACGAACACAAGCACCGGCAATATTTGTATTATACAGTTCATCATCAAAATTGACCTGTGTACAGTTATTTTGGTTTTAAACGATTCCTTTATATATTTTGCATGCAACGTGTTTGTGCTCCAAATAGGAAAAAAAAAAGTATTTAGGCCAAAAAAAACAACGAAAAAGGTCGTACTTTCAGTCATTTTCGGTCGTTTCCAGTTGTTTATTCTGTTCTTTTCAGTCATTTTCGGCCATTGTTTTAGGGTAACCGCTTCCTGTATGCAACAACATCAACATGGCTGAAGCTATCTTGTCTGTCAATGTGAATAACAAGATATTAAGTAACCACCATTACTAAAGGATTCTAAACATGACCGTATGTGAGAAGAAAAGCATTAAAATTATTCTACTACACATAATATTAACAAAAAAAATAAAATAAAAAACCCACCCTACTTACCGACCCTTTATTTTTTAGCATGTAATAAGAAACACAGGTATTTTTTTTTGGCCATACGTATTACCATAGCTTGTTTCATTGTTACGTCCTTTCAACGAGTAACACACGTGAACTTAATTGATAACGTAATTTTATAGACAAAACATCTCCGCGAAGGTTTTAATAAAACAAACTATAGTGACCTGGAATAGCTCCACAAATAAGCGTTTCTGAAGCACAAATAAGATCCATGGAATATGTAGAAAGAATCGTTTGAAATTCAAATAAGTGTACCCAGCTTATTTTAAAAGATTAACTATAAATAAACTTTAAGTTAAGTTTCCATTCATATGTAAAGAAAAAATGGTATCGACTTTGGCTATAAATATTAAAAGTAAATATGTTCATATGTTTGAAAAACAAAACTGACTCATTGACTATTTTAATAGATTTTGAAAGGAATTTTGAAAGGGGTTTATAGTACAATAAAAATTTTACGTCCGAAAATCGTTTATCTGCATAAGACTGAGTCCAACGAACGTATAGGCTAAACCATGAAGACTTGTGGCGGGATATTTTATTGTAAGACCAAGGAAAGGACGGAGGTATTTATCTTCATCACGATAAACATGAGGTATATACTAGTATACACATAATAACTAATTTTATTGTCTCATTATAATTACATAAAACACATGTGCTCTTTGGTATGTATACCAAAGAAACATTTGTTTAATGACATCCATGTAAATTGTTTATTTTTAGATTATTAAGTTTCAAACATCTAAATTATGACATATGGGCTACAAAGGAAACACGACTACACAGACGATCATTTTTCCATTAGCGTCATTGATATATACTTTCTCACAGAAAGGTCAGCATGTACAACATATTCTGATACACACATGTCCAATGGCAAAGCAAATTATGAGAACTAATCATTCCTTGTTTACTATTAATGACACGAATCAACATCTGAGTTAACATTATCAGTAAAATCGCAGCAGCTGTCTGCAAGATCACGATAGACGTCTTTAAGGTTTTCAAGGTCACAGAAAACGTCTGCAAGGTCACGTTAGCCGTCTGTAGGGTCAAATCACCCGTACGCAAGGGCAGATCAATCGTATGCATGCACTGTCTGTGATCTAGGAACTTATGATGCTGATTCTGTCAACGTGTTTCTGTTCATATTGTGATACTGTTTCTGTCCACGTGTTTCTGTTCATATTGTGATACTGTTTCTGTCCACGTGTTTCTGTTCATATTGTGATACTGTTTCTGTCCACGTGTTTCTGTTCATATTGTGATACTGTTTCTGTCCACGTGTTTCTGTTCATATTGTGATACTGTTTCTGTCCACG
>JAULBS010069399.1:0-22113 GCA_032355785.1 Symmetromphalus regularis | reverse complement strand
AATAAAGAGAAATACTGGTAAAGATTATTATTTAGGCATTTTAATTTTAATTTCACAGAAATTTTCAATTTTTCTAAGCTAAAAGTGGGGGGGATTATTATATAAGCGTCTCCCCCTGTCAAAAAAGTGGGGGAGATGTGTCCCCCCCATCCCCCCGGGATTTACGCCCATGAAAAAGAAATCATTTCACAAACCATGGATTACAAGTTGAAATGAAAAGAAATGTTTTTCAATACTATGAGGTGAATTTGATCCAGAATGTTCTAACACATACACAAATGCATGCATGACCAAATGTATAAACACATGCACACACATACTGATGAGCAGGCTTTCTGTTTTCTATGTCACCTGATGGGTGTGGACTAATATATTCAGTATATCTATTAGGAGATGTAAGACACTTAATCTAATACAGTACTCAAATGACTATTTCCTTTTAAAAACTACATAAGAAAATACAAACTCCTTAATGCTAATTAACATTTTGATTAATTTAATTTAAACAAGTCCATAAAGAAAGCTAACCTGATCTCGGTGTTTTCATGTTTTTATTGTGTATTTTTTTCATTTTAGGTTCACATCCAAATACGCATGCACACATATTGTACAAAATAAGGGCAGCTTAACTGGGATTAAACATTTCAATTAAAAAGCACCATGAATTTATTTTTACATTATTGGTTGTTCAGTTATGGTTATTTTCAGTTTTTTTGTTTTAATGTGACATCATAATACAGTGTAAAAATAATATATAAACATGATTTAGCTAAAATTAGAACATACATTGAATCAATGGTGAGACAATCTGCTTATATTGAGTTTCTTTCTTTGCACCTATTCTTTGTATTTTCACAATGGCAGAATTTAACAAGCCAATTGCTAACTTTACTGTTTTTTTTAAGCTACTAAATATGGTGAGGCAAATATGAACTAACACAAAATATATTTCTATTTAGCTACATTAATCATCTACATAACAAATTGTGTGATAGTGATCTTTGATACAGCTGTATTAAATTTTAATTATGATGTCACATTATACCAAAGATTTATATTAGTATATAGGAAAGGAATAACATTAAACAAATAAAAAATATATGGTACTAAAATTCTTTTATAAAATGTGTAAAATAGATTCACGTATTTTTAAAACATAAAATTCCTGAACTATTCTACCATTTAAATTTTATTTCAAACCCCTCATTATGGCCAGTATATTTTCTATTTTGTTATTAATGTTAAAAAATTCTTTATAAAATCTATTGTTTTTGTTCACTGTCTGCTTCCAAATTGCTGCTCTTGTTTTGTTACATGTTGACACACATATACAGACATCTGTAAAACAAACTTGCATTGCATCTCTTGAGATCAACAAACATAAGTGCTTTCCCAGAACTAGACTGTTACACCTTACTATTCAAAATTATCATAAATATCATGTTAGCTTCCAGTAAATACACATTTACTTTGGCCAATCATAATAATCTATCAAAACAAATCTTACACTAGTAATATGTAACAAAATTAATAATTAAAAAGATCTTTTATTTTAATATTATATTAACAAATTGAATACCGGTATTGTGTGTTATTTATATCAAAGATAGTATATGTATGCAAATCAAATTCATTCCATAGTATTGGTGTGCATCAGTATATTAAGATTTTATCACTAAAGTTTAAGCATATTTGAAATACAATGTGAAAGTTAAATTACCGGTATACTGTATAATTGCAAAACATGACAGTATTATTAGACTGTGGAAGTTATCAACATGATATTTAAACAATCATGCAGGCACATTAGACAACAATATGGAAAATAGGATTCATATTCATTATTAAAGGTTTTGGGTTGCCATTTTATGTTAAAATAATTTTAAAAAGTTTTGTTGAATTTAAAAATAAATTATTTTAAAACAGAGTATTCTTTTTAAAGGTTTCAGAATTCTGGGAAACACTTTATGTTTAATACATTTTGCCATGATGTGTGTCTAAATATTCCAATATTACCAATACGTTTTCATACTGAAATATATAAATGATCCAGTCTAGCAAATGAAGACAAAAGTGTAATAAAATATTTCATAACACTTTAACAATTGTGTTTGAAGAAGCCTAAATGCATGTTTTATATGAGTATATATAACAGTTTTAATTAAAACACATCCGGTATGTAATGAGCTAACACCAATATTCCCTATATATATTCTGTACATACAGTTGATCCAGTGTATTTCTTATGTATCAAATTTCTTAATACTGCTGTTGGAATATCTATTCAGACATTTATGGTTGTTTTATATTTCTATGTGTTAAGGATTTGTACATAAGAATGTAACGTCTTGAACTGAAAACATCTCATAATGCAATTTGCTCCTACCCAGTAACATATCAAGTAATTCCTTCATTTTCCAAATTATGCTTTATAATTAAAATGAGTTGTTATCAGTTTTTGGCCACATACTTTGCATGATCCTTAAAACCTATCCAAACTGCTATGTATTATTGATGCTTTACACAATTTAAGCATGAGATGGCATTGTGTGATTACCTGCAGTTTGTGTTTCATTGTAGTTTGGTATGTTTGAAACAATGCTCAGTGGTTTGATGGACGAGTATCCTCAATATCTGAGGAACAAGAAAACCTTGTTGACGGTTCTCGCGTGTCTTCTGGAGTTCGGTTTAGGCCTGGCATGCATTACTCAGGTATGTTCAAACTACTCATTACCAATACATAGTGCAGACTCAAGGCTGGTAGGTACTGGGATCAAATCTCAGTCGACTCATGATATTTGTAATCTTGATACCAGTTCCAATCCAGAGGGAGTGCTCCGCAAGGCTCAGTGGGTTGGTATACACCATGTGCACTGACCAGTGCTCCACAACTGGTTATTCAAAGGCCATGGTATGTGCTGTCCTGTCTGGGCTTGTTTGACACATATGGTTTGAGGAACCCTAGTCAAAGGCTTCCACAAAGTCTGCAAACTATCATGGAATTGAGTCTAACCTTATATTTTGTTTATAAACATGGGTCTACGTATTGATCCAGATTATACTGCTGTGATTAAGAGATCTATTTTTTAATAAGAAGATGTCAAACAACACTTGTGTTAAAATATAATTATTGAACAAACCTTTTGATCATGTATTTTTCATTTAGCATATTTCTGAAATCTTAGTATTCACTAAATTACAATATTAATGAAGATTAATTGGTTGATAGATTGATTGATTGATTGATTGATTGGTTCATTCATTCATTCACTCACTCATTCATTTATTACATTCTTTTTTTCACACAGGGAGGAATCTATGTTCTACAAATCATGGATTGGTACTGTGCCAGTTTCTCACTTATGCTTATATCCTTGGCAGAGTGTTTGGCCATCGCATGGGTTTATGGTGAGTGTTACTGCATATAGCATATTTTTTATTACCCAAATAATATCATTAAAATTCTTTAAATTATAAGCAATCTCTTTGTAGATGTGGTTTAATAAATAAATACATAGGCTTTTATTTTGTTTAGAATTAAAACAAAAGAATCACTTAATAAGTAGCCAATAGAAATAAATCAAACAGCGAAACAGTATTGTTAGTAAATAAATCAAGAAAATGCATTATGTATACTGAATCAAAAAAGAAAGTATGCATGTTGAAATGTTTCATAGAGTGGTCACAGTAATGATCCATTGACAGCAAACAAGTACACAAAATTTGTAATATTAATGCACACACACAGCTCCTCCTAAATGGTGTGGTTATCTAATTAAAGAAGTTCTACCATGAATGTCATCTGTTTTATAAAATAAATGACTATTGATTTACTTTCTTTTTTCGTTGAGTATATCGTCTTTGTTCAAACTCTGATTTAGTGACACCTTGAGACTGATCACAGTCTTATAGCAGTTATATAGTTATAATATCTGACTATTCACTACTAGGTGCTGATCGATTCTACATGGACATCGAGTTGATGATTGGATACAAGCCTCCCATTTGGTGGAAAATAAGTTGGAAGTATATCACACCAGCCATCATTTTGGTGAGTTGTTTTTTCTCTTACTGGGTGCCTTATATTTGCTTATGAGAGTCCTACTGATCTATAGTGGATCTAGCTGGCGAGGGAGTTTCCAAAATAAAATGGGCATATTAACATTGAAAAATTGCACCACTAATAACTCAGTATATCATGTTTAAAAGAGTTCATTGTTGTGTATCGTTACAGAAAATATCATTAGATATTGAGTTTTGCATTGAATTTAAAAGACATTTTAAAAAATAATTTTGTTTTAATTAGAGAGGGCTCTTAACTGTTATTTTTAAAAGATACATGATCCAGACAATTTCTGCTTTGATCAGAAAAACAAAACACTACTACCTTACTTTATCTTGTATATTAATCCTGCAGAGTTAGAACTGTAATTCTTGGTAAGTGTCCAGATAAACATAAATTCTGTAAATGTTGGGTCACAACAGACATTATTTACTAAATTCTCTACTAATCAATTATTAATAAAGGATTCACGTTTCATGCTTTTTTAAAGACACAGACTTTAATGTGTATTTGCTGGCTGCTTTATCTACATTAATTATATATCATTTTATCATGTAGTACATTATACTAAAATCTATGTAACATTAAATTATTTAGAAGTAATTCACAATTATCGGTATTTTCCTATTCTAACAAAGTGTAAGTTGGGAAGGAGAGAGGATAGATTTGTAGTAATCATAAGAATGCCAGTTGAAATTACACCCAACATCAACATTTTAAACTTTGAATTTGTGGGCTGGGGAGGAGAGGGGCTGAAACGTTGCATGATGAAAGACTTATGTTTATGTTTGGTTGTTTTTTTCAGTTTATTTGGTTGTTCAGTGTTATTACCCTTGGTCCTGTTACATATGGTGATGTGGTTTACCCAACATGGGCTATTGTGTTTGGGTGGTGTTTGGCAGTTTGTTCTATTGTTCCCATTCCAATCATGATGATCGTCCAGATAGCTAACGAAAGTGGAACACTAATTGAGGTGAGTCATGTATTTGTATTTTATTCTTATTCCTACTTTTACTGATATATTTAAATCATGCAAAGTTATTCTAGAAATTTCACACACCTGCTCAGCTTTACAGTGTATGTACATTAACTATATAATTAACCACTGTCAGCTTTAAGACATGTTGCATGATGAATAAGAAATTATTTCAAGACTTGACTACCTATATAAGCCTAAATGCATCTTATGAATTTTTTGAGTCTCAAAATCTCTAGAATTTAGCAAAAAAAGTGAAATAGAAAAATCAAATGAATATGAAAGGTGCAGCCCTTGCTCTAATTATGTAATAATTAAACTAAAAATGTAATACAAAATAAACGTTTGAAGTATGTTATCTTATTTCCAAACAATTCTTTTAGCAGATGTGCATGTTCATTTCAAATTCATACTTTTAATATGCTGATGTACTTCAGTAATCGGTCGTTGTCTGTGTTTGTATTTTATCTCTACCGCTACAAACAGTTGATAGCCGCATGTGTTGCATTTCCTCGCCATTCAACAGATAGCTAATGACACATTTATCATAACATGTAGCTTGCCAGAAGTGGTTGAACACACAAATTGACTGGTGAATTATGTCTGGTGTAGTTTTTAATAAAGTATGATGAGTGATTATCATATACTGGTATTTCAATTTTTGTTTTGTTTGAATGTCTCAACACATATGCACTGTAGTTAGAAATAAATGTGTTACATTATTTATGTGAATATCATGGATTCACATTTTTTGCATTAATTTCATGATTGAATTAACTTCAAGATCTACAGTAATTACTCAAATGATGGTATTTTCCCTTTCAGAGAATACGAAAGCTGACCAAACCATCACCTCTATGGGGACCTTCCCTTCCTGAAAACCGCAGACTTTATTTGGAATCGCTAGGAATCCCAGACCTGCAACTTGTAAAACCACTAGCACCAACAACTGGTATAGATGTTACAGAGTGCGAGCAACCTTTGGAATATTCTGAACTTATCCACTCAGACAAAGCATGAGTCATCCAGACAGGGAAATTCCAAACACCTGCAAGAGAACCATCTGCAGATAAAATAACAAACATGTCCGCTCTTCCTCAGGATGCTTCCAAATGTGTACCATTAATTTAGGTCACATTAAAGTATTGCCAAGAAAAAAGGACAGTACCTTTGACATCTTTTTACGATGATGCTATTAAGAGCCAATTTTTCTAAGAGTGTGGTGGTGCATGGTACATGACCTGCCTGAAAGTTGTGGCATGTTTTGGTGATAATTACATTTTAAAATGATGAAGAATATCTTTTTAATTCTCAACACCTTTTAGTTTTTTCATAGTCCAGAATGGGGTCAAGGAAAAAATAAGAAAAATTAAAAATGTATTCTTAACATGTTGAAGTGTAGGGTCACTTTTCTCAACACAAAAGTGAAAATTCCCGTTTTTCACAGATCCAAAGAGATCACGTATCATCCCATAATAGTTAAGCATCAGACTCTTAGAAAATGTGACACTTATGCATTCATGTACTGTGTAAGGAGTTAAAAGCAATGTTAACAAGGTACTTGTAACCATGCTCGAATGCCAAATGTCTTGGGAGGAGTGTGCAAGACTGACATAACACATTTTATTATATACAGTAATACTACTGGCCCATACAAATCAGGGATGGGGTGCAAACAGTATATGTCCAACTCACCAAAAGAAAAACAAACATTAAGTAAACATTTTTATTAAAAAAAAGAAAAAAAAAAGAAAAATTTTGGCTATTGGATGTCGTATTTCCTTCAAAATCCATCCTTCTTGTGCCTGTACTATTCAAAGTCATTTAGGGAACTAGTTTTAAAATAGTGAGTAAATATTAATACTGATTAGATTTATATTCAGTATACATTTCATTGAAACAAAATCAGACATTAAAGTAAAAATGATCTAATTTTTGACAAAATTTAATGACGATGTTTCGTAGTGATGTGAACTCCGATTCATTATTACAAGTTGAAGCCAACAGTCTGTAATGAGCATAACTTTCTCTTTCTACCAAACATAAAACATGGACAACTCATGAATATCATGTGTATTTAATGAATATAGATATTCATTGTCACACCAGAGGTTGAAGTTACTGTACTGCAGGATAGCTATCTCTAAAACACTGTCATATTGAGTAAATATGCTGTTGAGTCCTTTCTTGTAACATTGCTGTCAGTAAATTCATTTCATGTGGCACTTTGATAGCAATTTCAAGAAAATGAGCAATCTGTAAAATAAATGTATATTTTTGCAACAGCAGAACAATGCTGCCACAAACAATTTTATCATGATACTGCCAATTACCACCATAAATACTGAATGTTGGTGGTGCAATCAGAAATGATTTGGAAGTATTCAAAGATGTCTTCCTATTCATATTCATTATCCTCTCACTAATAACATTTCATTCTTTTAACATTAAAAAACAAAATAGTATTTATGCTTTAAAAATGTTTGTTCCCTAAATGTTTTTGACTAGCACTTAATATAGGTGATCTCATTTTAATATGATGATGGAATTAAATAAACTACTCTGTATATTCAATAAATAAACCCCTTGCTCCACCCCCACTTCAACCACTGAATCCTCAGACAAGTACTACTCTACCAAATGAAAAATAGGAATCTTAAAATTATTTCTTCATCACTATGTTTGTTTTTAAGTAGTAAAACAATACTACATGTTCCACCCACATAAGTTGTGGCATCCAATCCTTTTTTCTACATATTTTTCACTTTTATATTTTTTACAGAACTCATCTACATCCTTTTTTTAAGAACCAGTGACTTTTTGTGATAGAATTTACCCCCAATTTCACTATTAATGTTTATTTATAACAATTATAACTATATTTACACAAAGCTTTAATGGAATGCTTTACAATATATCAGATAGTTAATTTGTATTCTTAAGAATATTCATAACTTGTCATTTATAATTATTTTCCCATTTTAGAGCTTGTCACAGATTTCAAGGTTAAAGATATCATAGTCATAGTGGCCTTCCATTACATAACAAAGAAAAAATAAAATAAAATATAATTAAGAAACAAAAATAACAAAACTAAATTATTGCCATTCTTCTCATTATTACACCACATTGATTCAGGTTACAACTGTAATGTGAATTAGTTTGAAATTGTTTTACTTGACCTACAAATCATGAGGACATACAGCTATAAACTACAATGAGGAGTATAACTGTACAGTCAGGTTGTAATTATATATGTGAATGGATTGGAATTTGTGACTTTTGTATAGAATGACAAAAAACATTCCACTTGAAATTCATGTATTGATTATAATTAAAATTCACCTTTGACTTGTCATTGAAAACACTGACACTAGTTTCTAGACACTGTAATGTATATTCAACTATTTAATGAAATGTTTTACTTTTTAAGGTGGAGTTTGGAAAAACATCCTCATTTTAAACATTTTAAAAACATTATATATCCAGTTCCTTGAGGATAATGTTATTTTATACATTGCAAACCATCACCTTGCAAACATTTCTCTGCTGCACATGTTTTCAATTATTAAAATAACAGATTACATACAATTTTTTCCTCAGAGTATCTGTTTTGATACATTGTGTTTTAGATTATCTTGATATAATAAATTATACACTATTACAAATGCAGAAACAGAAAATATGTCATGCTTCCAAACAACGATCCAATCAGTGCCTTTACTTGCTACCTTTATGGAAGATATATTTCAAACCTACCAGCTATCTGTAGGGATAAATTATCATTCTCAAACTATGAATATGAAATACTATTTGTCTAATCCTGGATAAAAGTTCTTGTATTTTTGGAAATAGGTTGCTACTGGAGATAACTCCTATTAGAAATGTTTCCAACAATCCCTAGTATCATAATCAAATATGTTTCAATAATTTTTCCCTTTTTTTCTTATGGATCACTTTAGATAGTAACTAATTTTAACATTATAGTGCATTTTATTTATTAATCTTTATAAAAATAAAATACTAGTATCTACACAACTAGTGCACATATCTTGTGAATAACCTTGAAAGTTTATTGTTACAAATACAGTAAAGAAGGTTTATAATCATCACCTGTTCCGTCCATTTATGTTTGCAACCATTAAGATCAGTATCAGTAAGCTTAATACAGTATTTATTTAATGTTTAGATTTTTGTAGGGCTGAAATTACAAGTGGGCTTTTTGGTTTTACATTATTATCTAGTTTCATTTCTGTTAATTTTACTACTTTGTTTACTTTAAAATTATTATTTTAAATAGTTAAAAACCAAATATTTGACAGATTTTCTGATTTATGTATGTGCCTCCACATTTCTTAAAATTTGAAATTCAAATGTCAGAGAAAGTTTTTATTAGGAATTATGTAATTTGATAAAATAAAAAAAAAGACTATAACTGTCACGTGTTTTTATAATATCAGCAGTAATTACAAAAATGGTTCAACTATGATCAACATTTTGTTCAGTCTATCTGACATCTTGTCTAATTTAGTCTAGTCCGACATCATGCCTAATCTAGTTTAGTCTGACATTGTGTCTAGTTTAGTCTGACTTTGTGTCTAGTTTAATCTGACACTGTGTCTAGTTTAATCTGACACTGTGTCTAGTTTAATCTGACTGTCTAGTTTAGTCTGACATTGCCTAGTTTAATCTGACACTGTCTAGTTTAATCTGACTTTGTGTCTAGTTTAGTCTGACATTGTCTTGTTTAATCTGACACTGTGTCTAGTTTAATCTGACATTTTGTCTTGTTTAGTCTGACATAGAGACTTTACATTAGACATTTTGTGTTAACATTGACCTTTTCACATACAGAATAACAAGATATTAAACTTGATTCCATATATAAAGTTTATGTCCCTCATGAAATCATTTTAATTTGTTTTGAGCTTTAACAAGTGACTTTAAAATTATTTCCTGAGGAACATAAACTTTGGTGTGACATGGAATCAACTTTAACATCCTATTTATTACTCATCATCAATTTTATTACCGGACACCAACTTTAATACTTGTTCATTTGCAATTTCAGAATCTAGAAATAAGTTGAGTCACTATTTGTGATGTCACTTCATTGTTTGTGTTGTCATGTCACTTGCAAGTAATATGAGCCACTGGGTCATATCACTTTGATATTATAGGTAGTAGTATATTTTATAAACTTTATACTAAAAGCTGTGCTGCTTAACTGAATGATGTCCTATCACTTTAATATGAACCCCAATATGTTGTGCCTTATGGGTAATAATATAATTTATGTGAAGCATGATTTGTTTTAAATTTTTATTCCACACCAACAGTTGAACTGCTTAACTCAGTTATGTTAATTCTCTTTATACAGAGATTTTCAGATTTGTCTTTTTAAGGGAGATAACTGTTAATTTACATAAAACATTTTTATGAAAATGACAATTATACCATTTTAAATTATTTATATTGGTATACCATTATTCACTGTTTTGTTAGACAGTAATAATACATAACTTTGGTTGTACAGTAACAATGCACATTATATCCAAGTAGGTTCTGTTCCTTTAATGATTTTTGTCTATAGACAATGTCCAGCACTGTATGTCTGTTTCATACCAGTTTTAACTTTACTTACATTTAAATGTATTAGGATTTATGTTTGCTTGCATAATCTTTCAGCACTTCCTTGGAAACATTAATTACATATTTAACATTGAAATACATATATATATGGTATGTGTATGTTCTTCTATAATGTAAAAACAAATATGCTAGATGAAGCATTGAATGTTTTATGAAGAAAAAATGATATTTATGCTTATTTGTTTTTGCCATTTATCACATTTTCCAACTGCCATTTTTTTTACTGATGCAACTATATAACATAAAAAAGTTATGAAGTGAAATGTAAAAATATATTGTGTGTACAGTACAAAAGGTTTAAGAAAGTTGTTGGTCTCTGTGATACTTAATATTACACTGTTCTTTTGATGTGCTGCTTCTCGTGAGATGAAGTATAGTCCTGCAAAACTAATATCAAAAAGATTATCAGTAAAAACAGTTTCAAATTCAAATTATGATTAGGCTTGTTTGTATGTAGCTTTAAAGTATGTTGTAAATATAGTCATCCACTGCACATTATCTTCATATTTTCATTTTTGTAAATATTCCCTGAAAATCTTTGTTCTCATCTACATTATGGATGTCCATTTCATGTTTTTACTATTAATAAACTTCCATCATTGGTTTAACATTTGTTTTGTGTATGTTTCAATAAGTTTAAACTTAGGTTTATCCCTAATAGCACTAATAATATTATTTTGTTGTCAAGTACCTGTATGGGGAACAACAAATATCTATGATGCTAACACTATAACTAAAAAAAATAGTTTTAAAGTTGGGTATTAAGCACATGACAGTGACCGATGCTAAGTGTTTTGTAAGTTTTTGTGAAGTAAATTCTTTTGTGCCTTATGCGTTGTGAAGATAACAACCTACAAAATCTCAAATCTTAAACTTTTCTGTTCTCCTGCAATATGGTTCTAGCTTTCATTGATCTTTTCAACATAATTGTGGCTCACCATCAATGTTAGACAGTCAACGGAAATACATTTGTTTAATCAGCAGTCATTATCTTCCAAACATGGTATTTATGATTATCTTCCAAAGATGGTATTTATGATTATCTTCCAAACCAGGTATTTATGATTATCTTCCAAACATGGTATTTAAGAGCCATGGTCTAGACAAGAACAACAACATCAACTACTCTTCAGTTAGTAACAAGTCATCGTTTGTATGTCATTCACAGACAGGACAGCCAAACCATAGCTATTAATAAACTTGTTTTGGATCATGATACAGAACGTAAAATAGCCCAATAGCTCCACAATTCATCATACCTCCATTTAGAGCTTTACCACCAAGCTATAAACTTTAGGGAAACAAACCTTTAAATAATTAATGTTGTCCCATTTTGGTGCATGGAAGTGTGGTAGAATAGGTTTTTGTTAATACCTGTAATGTAATTGATACATAATATAAAACATTGTTTTTCTTAAAACATTTTATAATTCAGAGATAATTTCTATATATTTTTTAATTTAATGATAATTACAGCACATTCATTTATTAGTCAATGACTTATAGATGTGAAACGTTTGGAAATTTGGACAAATAGTCAAGTGTGAACCCGCCTCCAATGGGGTATGAACCTTTCAAATGAGAAAACTATTATATTCTGCTGCATAAGAGAGTCCAAGCAAAGTATATGTATAAACAAAATGTAATAGCCTGCACTGGTGATTACATAGGATTTGCCAACAGATTTATGAATAAAAAATAAATAAAGGCTGGAAGATACAAATCAAAGCATTAATGCTTGGTTGTGATATGAATACAATAAAACAACGCATGCAGATATTTAAGAAATTTACTATTTATATTCATACAAAACATGTCCATATGAAACATGCATATCCCAACAAACACAATGTTAATACCCTGCTATAGATACATACAACTACATATTTCACCTATTACATTCATTTATTTTATTTCAATATATCTACACTTTTTTTGTAAATACAGTTTGTATATATATATATATATATACATATATATATATTTATATTTATAACACTGCTAAATACCTCTTTGTCTAAAAAACATTCAATAAAAATAAGACTATAAAATATAATTAATTCAATGGCACACTTTTAATTAGTTGTAACAGAATACAAGTAAACAAAAATATACTAGATATTTTCCGTGTATTGACTTCAAATATAACAAATTGTTTGTTTATTGTAGTGTTTAAAATTAATGTCCTCATACATTTTTAGTAGAATAGTAAACATTTTCAATCTCTATAATTTTTACAGAGTAGGCTACTCGTCTTTCATCTATTAAAATAACTTGTTGGTACAACAGATTAATATTTAGCTTGCTAACATTTAAGATAACGATACACATTTCTGCTAACATAGCAAAAGAAGAGTTTCTCTTCATAACTCATTCTGTTGAGTATATCTGAAGAGAAAAAGAAAAGGTTGTTTGTTTAATGACCAGCACATTGTTTATTCAGCAGCTATTTTCTTTTTGATTACTAGAAAAGGAACTTTTATGTGGCTTCTCACATATGATGACACTTGATAAACCAGTTATATACTACTAGTCAGAAATCACTGTGGGTTGGAGTTAGTATCTAGATTAAAAATCCCATGCCTCGACTGAGATTTGATCTCAGTACCTACCAGCTTTGAGCCTAATAGCTTAACCACTGTGCCACTGACACCGGTTTTATATCTGAAGAGAGAACATGACTAAATGTTTTAATCTACAGCCATTAAGAACACACTGTAGCTTTAAAGCATGTTATCAATGATAAAAGAAGATTCCTAAAATTTAAAGCGCAATACAATGACCTGACAAAAGACAAAAATATGCATTATATGTGGCCTAGAAATTAGCATATGTATAAAATTGATTTTAATCTGGTTAACAATTTTCATTAATACAAAAAGAAATCTGTAAACACTTTCAAGACAATTGCAAGGCATATGATATCAGATGTAATTATCACAAAATATAACATATTACCACCCACAAGAATAAAATACCAAACTACTGTAACAATAAAAAGCATGATTTAAAATCAACATGTGACTAACATTCTATGTATCACAGACTGGTTGGCACTGAAATTGATGTGGTTTCTTCAGTACGTTATATACATCTATTTATATTACTCTATTATTAACTTTGTATTTAAATATGTACAACATGTAACTAGTACATATCTTTCACTCATATATTACATATATCTGTACATGATTGGATGATAAATGTATATTCAAGTCTTCAGACTGCATTTGCATCATTTGATTTGCATAAACTTACTTTTGAAATAACCTACACAAAATTGACAGAATGAGTTTATTATATAAAATGTCATCAAATAATATTAATTTTGTATCATGTTGCCAGCAAATATATTATGTTCCTTACAGCTATAGATGTATTATGCTGCCCACACCTATAGCCATATTATTTTGCATGAGGCCATACTTTTCTTATCATGCCTGTGCCTATATGATTTTGCCTGCAACTCTAGCTATGTTAACTGCAGCTAGGACTGTGTTATCTTGTCTGCATCGATAGCTGTATTACAATATCTGAAGTTACGATTGTTCTGTGTTGTCAGCAACTATAGCTGTATTATGATACCTGCAGTACAAATGTACTATGCTGCCTTCAGCTGTATTTGTATTGTTTTGCCTGTAGTTAGACCCATATTACATTGCCTATTAGAGATGTGTTACTTCAACCTCAAGGACTGCAGGCTCACCATCATGTTCCCGTGGCATTCTAATAAAACCTTCTGAAGTGTGGAGTCTACCGCTGTGCACACTGCCACTATGTTCCGATATCAAAGTGTTTGTAGATGAACCACCACTGAGATCCTCATCATGTGAACTTGCTGTCTGATCATCAGCACCTCTAGTTGGTGTCGGCTGTTTGTAAAACTCATTCTTTACATTTGTTTTATCTACTGAAGAATTCCCATTTGAAAGTATTGGCAATCCATACTCATACAGTTCATGTGAGTGCCACATTTCACTATTATCACAAGTAATAGTGCTAGGTGACTTTCCAGTCACATTCTGGATAACACTTACATAACTGACTACATCATCTAGTGACTGCCGACTTTCTGTTGATGCTATATCATCCACACAACCATCACTGTGATCCAGGGAGTACTGCCTCACAGTCACTGACTTAACTGGACTCCCATTTGATAATATTGACTTAGGACTCCCATTTGATGACACTGACCTAGCTGGACCCTCTGTGCTGTCACTGATCTTATCTTCCTGTGAATGCTGCCTAAATGGGATTGACTTGGTTGAATTGCTGCTGCTGTCAGTATCTCCTTCAGAACAATCCTCCTGTCTAGGAATATTTGAAACATCTTCTCTAGATTTCTCATTCTGTAACCCAGACAAGCATTTACGATCCATCTTTATTCCTGACAAACCGGAACGCCTGCAAGTTGATGGCAGTTTTGATGGGGAATCATGTGTGGTTGCTGATACATGACTGACAGGTGATGACACCCTATTCACAGGTTGTGACATCCTATTGACAGGTGGTGACACCCTATTTACAGGTGGTGACACCCTATTTACAGGTGATGACATCCGAATAGCAGGTGGTGACATCCCATTGGCAGGACATGACTTTTTTATCTTCTCCAGCTCACTCTCATGGTGCCAGGAGTAGCGGTGTGAGGAAAACCTGCTGTGTGTTGTGTCTTCATCTTTAACAGACTGTAAAGACAGATGTTGAGGTGCCTTCTTTTGCCAAGAAACTCTTCTAACCTTTTTCTCATCTTTTGTTTCATGGTTCTTCTGTAAAAGAAGCATACGTGACTGAAATACTAGTGGTAATCCTGCAGCCTATACTGTACTATTGCTAGATTCAATGGGCTATATCTTGTCCATTCTCAGAGGTCAGCAGTGTTAAATCAAATGTATAAGACTCACTGCAGTTAAATAAACATATATGACAAATACTGTATGTTTGACACCTAATAACCAGTGACTAGTATATAGGGTGCCATTAAACAAACATTCCTTTTCTATACAATGACATGTAAATGTGGGATTGTATCTTTGTTTAAACAGTGTGATAAATACTAATCTGATATTAATTACTGTGTTCTCAATACAATTTTATGCAGCTGTTACATAAAAATAATTCAATTAAAATATTTATTTTATTTTTTCCAATAAATTAAAACATACACATTATGACATACAATTGGAACTAATTCTGAAATATTCCAAACAAAACAGATGAACACAATATTATTTGATATTATTCAGCTTACTGAAGAAACAAATGATGACTGCTTTTGAAGAAGGAAGGTTTCTGTCTGTGTTGCCATGTCCTTTGTTTCTATGCCTTTCCTGGTTCTTGGCACAATTATCACATCACTGAACAACACTTCACTTGCAGAGCACTGCCGATTTATTAGCTTTTCTATCGAACCTATAAATAAACAGAATTAGTGATTAATGGCAATCATCATCGAATATATACCCACATAAGTTACTCCTATGGAAGGGCAACAAGAGCACTTGTATACATCATCAATAATCAATAATAGCACTTAAATACAAGTCTTATCTGCTTCTTTAAGACCAGCTTGTCAACAGTATTAAGTATAACACATAGAGTATCTTAATACACAAATATCCATGAATCCATGATAGTATGACTTCATCTCCAAACAAAATATCCATGAATCCATGATAGTATGACTTCATCTCCCAAACAAAATATCCATGAATCCATGATAGTATGACTTTAACTCTCAAACAAGTGATTATGATGAATGATTGATTGTATGTTGGTTTAACAAACTCCCCCACCCCTGCCCCCTCCACCGCCAGCACAAAACAATATAATGATGAATAATGTCATTGTCAATTCTTAATAATTAAATTGCATAATGACAACAATAATAAAATAAAATGTGTTTTTGTACTTATATTTAAAATTTCTACAAATATTTACAAATAAAAGAAATAATAAAAATACATGTGATATCTGTTTCAACCTATATTCATTATAGAGAAGAGAGTTCAATTCTAAGTGTCATGGATTCATGTCAAGATTCTCATTTACATACAACACATGTACTCAAAATTAGCCTTGGATATTCTCAAGCATGTGTTGTTTACAAACCTAGTAAATAAAATCCATCAACATCAGGTTTTATCCAGCTGTTCCAGGCAAAGTGACAAATAATTACAACTGAACTTTGTAACTTTCCACTATTAGTCACTAAGTTGTTGTTGTGTTTTTGTTAACAGAAAATTCATCTGCATGAATTAAAAATTGCATAATTGCTATGAAAAACATTGATTCAGAACTACTACATATAATAGTTCATTCTTTCAATTAATGCACCTTTCAATTCATGTAACTTACAATTCATGAAAAACATGTTTCTGTTCATAATATTAAAAATAATTTTATGTATCAGGTATCTTGTGCATAATGTCCATAAGGACATTTTTTGTTCGTTTTTTTGTTATATTTTAATAAGATTCATACACAGATTTAGAATGATCTATACTGTCCAGATTCCCTCTTTGGCTACCAATCACTATTTAATGATGTAATATGATGACAAGATAATAGAAAGATATCACCTGTTACGTGACATGGATCACAAAATGACATCATGATTTCAACACTTGATTCAACACTCATTTGTTTGTTGTTTCAGTTTCTACATTGATTTTATCTTTTTTAATCCATTAAATATAACAGATATTTTTATGTCTAAGTAAATAGAGCTAACTTTCATATTTACTTATAAGATTTAGTTTCGAAACTATCTTTTGTGAAACTGACAAAATTAGGCTTTTACACCTATGATGTAATCAAATTACTGAAATATATTGTCATAATGGCAAACTTCAGTGTCATAAAACAATGGGTTTACTTGGATTAATCATACATTGTTGTGAAAACAGAAATAAAATGCTTCTTTTCCTAAGTATTTGATGGATTACAGAATAAAGATAATAACCAGTTAATTTATTTAAGATATTGGCTTTATACTGTTATGGCTGAATGGGGAATTCTATCAGCATAGCCTTTCAGAATTCCCCATTCTAACTTTCATAAGATAAAGCTATTATCTTATGTCATTAACTAATCTTTACCTGTTTATCTGTTAATCTTAGGCTAGTTTATTTTCAACACATCTTTCACAAATTTCCATTAATCTTTAGATACTAGTATTAACACAAACTTTTCAAAGGCCCTCTAAAATTTCAGTATCCACGCTTGAAATCTAAGAAAAACATTAACATCAACCTTTATTCTCTAGATTCAAAATAAAGTTGTTGTTATTCAGTTCAGAACCATGATATGACTCAGTCAGCAATATTCACTGTACTATGAAGTCAAAATCATAGTGTGCTGTTCCAGGTGTCGCTGAGTCTACATGTGTGGATTAAACACTTTAAACTACAGAGTGGAATGGTAAAAATGGCAAAAAAAAAATGTCTTGCTTCAGGTTCTTTAAAAATGTGCATGCTCTTTACTTGCTTGTTAACGTGGTTAGTACAAAAGCATATTCTGATATTTTAGTTACAACATTATTGACAAAGATTCATTTGTTGGATTAAGCATTTATAATTCATGATTGATAAAACATCAATTGTGAAAAATATTGCACTTTCACAGACAATAACTTATAATCTATCATTTATGTTATGATGTAACATATTTTCAACAATTCTAACAGAGGGAAACTTAAAACAATAATATATATTGTTTAGTCACTGACTTTTGAATTAAAGAAGGCTGACTATATTGATTTACACCTCCAGTGTTCTAGGACGGCTACACTACCTGTGGAGAGATTAGCCATTGACTTTTGAATTACTGAAGTTTGACTATATTGATTTACAATTCCAGTGTTCTAGGACGGCTACACTACCTGTGGAGAGATTAGCCATTGACTTTTGAATTAATGAAGTTTGACTATATTGATTTACAATTCCAGTGTTCTAGGACGGCTACACTACCTGTGGAGAGATTGCACTGAGGGTTGCTGTAGGCATGATTTAGAATGGCTTTCTGTCGCAGTTCCATGGGTTTCTTGGTGCGGGGAAGGTTCGGAGAGACGGGGAGAAGACTGGTCTGGGAAAGACTGGGAACTCGCACACCAATAGTAGTGAACTCAACCTGATCTACAAGGCAAACAGGAACATCACTAAAACAAAGGGAGACAACTATAAAAAAAAGACAAACACAAAGACCTAACTTTGTTATTATTTGGTTTACATTTTTTTCTGTTAAAACTTTGAGAGGGCTGACCAAAACATTATATATATACAACCTGGCATTTAAATGTTTTAAAATATAAATGATATTTTGTAAATAATTTTTGAAAGGAGGTGAAAAAATTTAATTATTCATTCATTGTATATAATGACTCTGGAATTGTTTTCTTTCTTTTTTCTTATGCATGTAACAAATAAAAAATATCCCAAAAAGATTAATTTTTTTTCACTTTCATGATATTTAGGGTTGGCAGATTTGTAAACCTAGTAATAAAAAATAAAAGACATAAAGGTATTTCTAGTAATAAATAATATTAGAAAACTCACTGGGTTAAAAACTACAACATTTCCAATTCTGCATGCTTATGTCATACTCCAATACAATTATCTAGTACAAAAATTTAAATTCATTAAGATGTATTCAAACATTATTAAATTAATTTAAAAAGATGTATAAATAATTTAGTTAATGATAATATAACTAAGCTAGAATAGAAAGATGTGATACCAATATAGATAACATTATTTATTATTATACCACAGTTCTTTGTTAAGCTGCATACCACCTGAGATTAATTTTTTATTTTATTCTGTTGTAGGGTGGGGATGGAGGGAGAGGTTTGCACATAGTGTTTTATTCCATTGCCGAAAACGTCTGTGTACCAACTGAAAATCCCAA
The DNA here is from genome assembly GCA_032355785.1 of Symmetromphalus regularis. NCBI lineage: Eukaryota > Metazoa > Mollusca > Gastropoda > Neomphalida > Neomphalidae > Symmetromphalus > Symmetromphalus regularis. The sequence goes on along the minus strand of JAULBS010069399.1, from coordinate 2,512 downwards.
GCAGATCCTGAATAGGCCTATTACAACACTCTCATAGTCAGTCTATAGTTCAATAGGTTAATAAATTACTGAAATACTACCAAATATTAATTGTTAACTGGAAATACTAATCAAATCAAGGGCAATTAACAATATAAATCAAATTGATTTTCTCTGTTTTTGTGTTCAATAACAGTAATATCCTTTATTATTGTAAACTCTTTACTAATAAATGGAGTTATCTATACCAGTATCACAAAAGTCTCTCACACAACACATGTATAGATAGAAATCTATCTAGAAACACTACACAGAGGTGTTTGTACCTGTGACGGTGTCTACAGTGGAGTTTTCCACTTCCATCATGGCGGCATGCACTGTAGGGTAATAATCCGTGTACTGCCAGTTCTTCTCCAGTGCAGGCCCCCAGTCTCGCTCAGGTTGACAGGACCGCTTTACCCTCTAGAATATTTCAACTTCAGTTAGATCTCACATTAGATATGAACAATGTATTTATTTTGATCAAAAGGAAATTCAGATGAATAGCTATTAAATTCTCTATGTTTAACACAGGGAAGACTTGTTTGGTAATCCTAAAAATGCATATCAAACCTTTGTTCTGGACATCAAAATGGCAGCTGCTCACTAGATTAGATTACGTGTTTACTGTTAATCCCAGCGAGAATGTTTGGAACCAGTCAAATCACAAAGTAGTTACCATGAATGCCAGCCCATCCTACATGTAACTGAATTCTAACAGCCCAATCAGCAATTGGACATAGACTAAGAGAAACTTCTGGTCCCACACTGTACACTACTTGCCTTAGGCACATTCCCTAACTTTAGTGTGTCCAAGGGGAACAAGTTAGAACGTTTCTGGATGTAAGCAACTAAACTATTAAACTAGTGCATATATTCTCACTATATAATCATAAAAATATTGATAGTATTTGATGATTACTTAGGAATCAACAAAGTATGTGATGGCAGTATCTGAATTTGCTTCTCTCTTTCACATAATACATAGAAACATTTCAAAACCACTGACAAATGAGTTATATCATCGATTAAATGAAAATAGAAAACTATTTACTTGGAGAAAAATTTATGAAATGGTATCAACCCAAGCTGAATTCTCTTGCATGACATTAGCTTGTTTTAATAAAAATATTCTCAATGCAGCCAAACCTCTGACCAGCTAACCAACCTGGATAAAACTGCCTTTCTCCGAGGCTATCTTGTATAACATGTAGATAGGGATGGGGGAGATGCAGATAAACGTCATCAGAAACCCAACTCCCTCGGACCATGTCGGGTACTTGACAGCATCAAACTTGTCCTTCATTGGCATGTAGCCCACGGCTGAAAACACTAGTATAAACTGAAACAAAATAATACATTAAGGATCATTGCATACTTTATTTCAAGAGCTTTATTCAATATGTTAAGTCTGCATTTGATTACAGTCACATAACACAAAACAGATTAGAAACAATTCAGAATTAAATTTAAATATCAGTTTTTCTTAATACCAGTCTTTATGATAATATATATGTTATATAAATTAAATGAGTGACTCAAACAAAATTTAAGCCTGAAATAGGGCCTATTTAGTAAAGCCTACAAGACCAACAACATTTAATAAGAATATGTCTTGTTTACAGTCGATTGTACACAGGTTCGTGACAACATACAATCAAACCTGTATATAAGTGTAACAGAAAAATCTCAACCTCCACTGACAGAGCTCTACTAAATGAGTTAACATGGAAATTCCCACTAGCTACTGCCAGGAGAAGCACTTTATTCAAACACTATTACATAACCATACAACTAGACCTACTTAATGAAATATATGAATTTCTACTATAAAGGGACACACATTTAAAGTGGCTTTTACAGACAGATGGTTGTTATATATAAGTGGCCAGTGGACCTGTTTTAACCTGTAAAATTATTAGTGAATTAAACAAACATTTTATAAAGTATAGTTATATACTTAATTGTAAAAAAAACTAAGATGACAAACATACTATGATGATAACAGGAGAGACATATTTCCACATGGCTTGCCACCACCAGCCCACCTTGGAGTCGATCATATGACTGACATTACTGCAGAACCGCTGCACACCGTACACCCAGCCAATAACAACCAGCATGAAAATACCAATAATCATGTGAGGAAACCCGGCCAGGTACTCATCCATCAGCTGCACTATGTAGATACCTCCCTAGAATACAACAACAGTTAAACACTGACACATTGAAATAACATGTACAAGCCCATTTCTCTCAAAGGTTAACATGTAATAAAACAGTTAAACACCGACACATTGAAATAACATGTACAAGCCCATTTCTCTCAAAGGTTAACATGTAATACAACAGTTAAACACCGACACATTGAAATAACATGTACAAGCCCATTTCTCTCAAAGGTTAACATGTAATAAAACAGTTAAACACTGACACATTGAAATAACATGTACAAGCCCATTTCTCTCAAAGGTTAACATGTAATAAAACAGTT
>JAULBS010069388.1:0-22113 GCA_032355785.1 Symmetromphalus regularis | reverse complement strand
AAATATCACCTCTTAAAACAGGTGGTTGCTTAATACAGGTTAAATTATACTAAATTAGCCGATTTGGGAGAAGATAAAGGTGACCCTTTAACACAGGTGGCTGTTTAATACAGGTGGCCTCATTCAGTCTATCGAAAGTTGCAATAATTAAAATTACAATAAGTAATGTGTTTATTGTGACATGTTTATTTTTCAGTTTAGCGAACTGACAAAGTATTGTGAGTTTAACAATTCTATAATTTTCATTTTGCTTAATGCTGTAGGGGTCGTTCACACTTGTCGATATTTGCCTCTCTGTAAGCATATGGAGGGTGATGGGAATAAGGGGGAAGTGAGAGTGGGGTGCAGTCTTTACTAAATACCATCCAGTCCAGAATTGTTGAGTCCTGTACCCGTCCAACAGGTGTGTGCACGCTACCCCATGGGAGGCGGTTCTGCGGGGTGGGGTTGGGTGGTGGAGACTTAATACGAATTTAAGTTCACCATTAAAAGGATAATATCAGAGTTGTACATGGTGTCAGAGGTGTAAAATAGTTGATAAAATGTATTAATTTAAAAGGGTATAACCAAATTGCAGTCAATTATTTTAATATATCAGAAACAAAATACATAATATGTATAACATAATATTCAACCTTGGGAATCGTGTTCTTCTTGTGGATTGACCTCCATATTGTGGTTGCAATTCATTATATCTTGAATACTCGCTATTTGACGTGATACGTCTCACCCTTTGAAGATGTTTGTGAAGGTGCATTAATTTGATGTTAGTTTTCATTGTGATATTACACCTTTAAACTGTTAATTGCTTCATCTTCGCCAGCACATTCAGGCCAGTAGAACGGATTTTCAAAGTGGGGCGTTGGGGTGGGGGCTCATTATTATGTGTTTTTAAAATGCGTTGTGTTAAACCGCGAATGTATACCCGAAATAAAAAAAAATGGCACAAAAGTGCTCCCTTGGAGGGATTTACATAATGGGGGGGGAATGGCTCATTTTTCAAAGTGGGTGGAGGTCTCATTTTTATGTGTGTGTAAAATGTGTTGTGTGAAACCGCGAATGTATACGGGAAAAGAGAGCCCATAGCCACTTCGAATAAGAAAAGTCTGATTGATAATTGTGTGAACGACCGCTATATCCTATCATGATGCTTATCTTGGTGAGCTCTGCTTACCTTCCAACATGTAATAACTCTAGGATGCGTCAGAGGGCTTAATGTCCTATGACAGAGCTTATATAATATCCCTGTCTGTGCAATCATTGTTGTGTGATGGTGCATATAAATGATCCCTTGCTGCTTATCAACAAGATTATGGTGACAGCGGGTTTCATCTCTTCTACTAACACTAATCACTACTAACACTAAACACAAAACTCTGAAAGTTCTGACACTTTTTTAAATACATTCAGGCCGTCAAACGACAACATATGATTTTTTTTTTTTTTTACAGACATAATTTTCATAGTGACAGGTCTGTTTTGTTTAACGATACCTCTAGAGAAATTGATTTATTAAGAATCGGTTATTGGATGTCAAACATTTGATTATTTTGGCACGTAGTCAAGTGTGAGCCAGCCTCCAACGAGTTTTGAACCACTGTCATCAGCTTCAAACTCCAACTTTCTTCCGCTGGACCACAATGCTCTCTCGTAGTGATAGGAGTTTATCACAGAATATACACAAATATAATTAAAAGATAGACACTACTACTAAAAGACCAGAAACTCAAGAGGCCGATTTGTGTGCCCAGAACAGCGTGCTTGAAACTTAAGTACAACCAACATACATGCATAGTCAATTACTAAGACAGTTTGTTATAGATAATTTAAACGCATACTCCCATGGACCCATGACCTAATTAATTGCCAAACAAAGAATTAATTTCAAGTATTAACATTTGATTTGTCCATAGAAATACTTCATTCAACTACTTACATAACCATCGCATCTGGCTTATTATCAATATTTTAAAAATAATAAGGTGTGACGTATATATTTCAAGTCACATGACGGGTATTCTCCTGTTAGCCTTTATTTTAAAACTTCTGAATATTTTTGCTAATGCAAAAACATTTCGTACCTATTTATTTCGACCCAAGAGGTGTTTCAATCTTGAAATTTTTAAATGTGAAGAAATCGGTCGACTCGACAAGGAATTATCTATACCATAGTTCAGTTAAAATGTCTTGCATGATAAGAACATGTGATCTATAGTCTCTTTGCGCTACTTGGAACATGTTTTTTGACGAATAAAACACAAAATATATAACTTACCTCATTAATGTTGATATTAATGGAAATTAAAAAAAATGTCCTATTTTTTGTCTGGGTTGGTTTGCCCATTGGTTCTATAATGTTTAAACGGCAGACAAAAGCAATGTTTTAATATTTCGAGCCGGCGTTACTTAAACCGCCATGATTTATTTGGTGCAGAAATCATATAAACATAGGGGTGTTAGGTAATTATTTGTATAATGTATTTCTATGGTACGTGGCTATTATTTTATAAATATATTTATCAGAACTTAATATAAATATCACATTTGCAAAAAAATATTTATTAAAGCAAAAACGATGAACAAGATACGAATATTACCGGAAATGGCGAAATGTTTCGAATGTTAAAAAGGACAGAGTTACCCCTCTTTGTAATGCTGTCATCTGATAAGACTTGTCAACGCTGTGCAATATCGTTGATTTTAATATACGAGCGAATGAGTAATATTTTAAATCATTATTTAACAAAGTAATGAAAAAAATTGGACCATAGGACTTTTTTGCTATTTCCAAAACTCTAGTCCTTTTTCGCCTAGGTTCATGCAAACTAAAGTAATCGACAAAAATCCATGTTCCAAGTAGCGTAAACAGAGATCTGGCATTGCCACTTATTTTAAATTTGAAAGGGTTTATTCTTATTTCAGTGTTTTTATTTATACTTATTGTTAGATAAGATAAACTTTAATGGAAGTATCATTCCACATCAAGAAGTAAATGCACAGACAGACATACAAACATAATATTATGAAACATAAACTATAATGACTAGATGCATAATATTGTAAGCATTGTTGAGTTACATCTGGGTTTGTTCCTGATACAATGTTTATGGTTATGGGAATATAGACATAAAATATTTCTTGCTATTAATAAAAAATAATGTAGTGGGTTTCCTCTGATGACAATGTGTCAAAATTACAAAAATTTTCACATCCAGTAACCAATGATTAATAAATCAAGGTGCACTAGTAATGTCATTAAACAACCTTCCAAAGCTCACCAAGAAAACCAAAACAACCTAACAACAAAACAGCCCAGACAGATATGAAAATGTATTGCTCTTCACAAAGACCATTGTTCTTCCGTTTTTTTAAAGAAAAAAATGTCATGTGTTAATTCTAGATTTATATCAAAGTCAGGTGGTAATTGTTTTCATGTATTTAAAACTAAATATACAAATGCTATTTAGCCTCAAAGTGAAAGGTTGTTTGTTGAAACTGTTTTAGATACTTGCTTCTGAGGCAGGGTGTAGAACTAATGGCTTTTTTGGAAGCAGGCTCCAGACAGCTGCTAACAGATGGATATGTGTGGTGTGTAAGTGAACTCAACATTCCAGTACATTTCTGTGTTCTACAATTAAATGTTTACTTGTTTCACTTCTGTTGCAAATGTTTATTAAAAAACCTGTCAGTTTGTTGGACACGATTCATTGCAGGATTCAAACAACTAGAAATAATCATGAAATGCTAGAAAGATGGAAATACTTCAACTTATTGCTACAAATACTAGGGATAGGTTATTAATTTGTATTATTTATTTCATTTATACATTGTATTGTATTATTACAATGTTCAGTTATCTGCAATATTTTTGGAGGCTAGATTAATTTAAAAAAATAAATTGTGTTATTATGCATGCTTTTAATTTGCATCTTGGAATTACTTTTTTAACTCATTTTATTTTATTTAAAAAGTAAGAAAGGATTGTTTGTTTAATAACACATCAACATTTTTTTTTTTCAAAGGAAACCCACTTCTGTCATAAAGGCTACTTTTTTAATTAGAAGCAAGAAATCTTTTATATAAGCTTTCCCAAAGACAGGACAGCACATACCATCACAGTTGTGGACATTGCCTGGGACAGTTGTTTTATTTATATCCTACATCCTCAGTGAAAAGTTATATGATAATATATTTTTAAAGAATTATTTTAGGAATCCTCTTTTTTAAAGTGCAGAATTGAAGAATGTTTAGCAGATATTATTTATTACTATATTCGCTTTGTGAGAAGATGTTATTACTCTGCTATTTATGTATCTTGTTTTTGACTGTGAAGTGTATTCTTTGTTTGTCTTTCTAATCATTTGATGGATTGTTCCTGTGATAGTTTGTGAATATTTCATCATCATAGCAACAGTTATACCTCTGAGAGCAGTGTAACAAAATACATTTACATTCTACTGATAGAATGGGATTTACTTTGATGTGATATTATTCCCTTTAGGTTACCATTGGAACCATATAATTTATTATACATTGTAAAAGTTATAGACTGAAATAATTTTGTCTTTGCATTGTACATGATGTTGAAAAGCTGTTTACTGAGCTTTAATTGTTAAAAGTAAGTTTTTAAAATCATTTTGCCAATGAATATAAAGTAAGTACATTTTCAAAAGGATCTTATTTGAGTGTAATCTTACCTCAAGAGATAGGAAAGTTTGTTTTATTTAACTACGCCTCTAGAGCACAAGGATTTTTATCTTATCATCGGCTATTGGACGTCAAACATATGATAATTCTGACATATTTCTTTAGAAGAAATCCGCTGCTGCCACATAGGCTACTATCTCCAATAAGCAGTAAGGGGTCTTTCATATGCCCTTTCCCACAGACAGGACAGCACATACCATGGTCTTTGATGAGCACATATGCTTTCTGATAATCAGTTTGACAAGCTGATTTTGCCTTCCATTTTAATTTTGAAAGTATTCATGAAATATCCAGAATTTGTGATTTTTGGGATTAATAATATATATATGTTTTATCTGTGTTTGGTTACACTATAACTGTAACAAGGATTTCAATTTAGAAACTATTTTCTAGAACTGCTTCTCAGGTTATAGCATTTGTCTGCAAATTAAAATATGAAAAACTAAAGTTGCTTCTCATTCCATAAAATGAATTTCGACCATTGTTATCTTCAATCAAGTATAATGAGAGAACAGAAATGTATGCCATAATGAGCATGTCATTCAGTATAAAACCATCACTCACACTGCATTTACAATATCCCCAAACTGTAGATCATTCTGACATTAAGTATTTTTTCTCAAACAAATTATTGATGACCAGTTAACGTTGGCATAATTTAATTAACCTGCACCATGTGTTTATTTACTGACTTGGGTGATGATCAAAGGTAGACAGGAATCATTTGTTGGACACCTGCTTGCAATTTTCTCCAGAGTGCACCGTTTACCTTGGGTGAAGTTCCCAAAGAAAATCCCCTCCACATGAAGTGAAAAAACAATAGCACAGTGGATCCAATATAGAGATTATATTACTTGCTCCCACTATCCTGTCCATCTCACTGTGTCCAATTTCTTGTTTTATTGTCATGTTATTTTAGCCTTTAGGAAGGTGGGATCCAGCTCTGTCAGTAGAGTCTTACAGGGGTGTCAATTCTGGGAGGGATGGGGGGGGACAAATTCTCCATGTTTTGGACAGGGTTTGCCCCACATTTTTCGATAAATTGAAATTAAAATGCCTAAATAATATTTTTTTCCAGTATTTTTCTTTATGATATTAATGTAACGCTTAGCCATCTCATCTTAGTGCACGTATACCAAAGTACACAGTGGGTTTATTTAGGGACATCAATCGTTTAGTATGATGGAGGGACACATCTCCCCACTTTTTGGACAAGCAGGATGCTCTGTCCCACCCCCTACTTCCAGGAAATGACTGTCACCCTTGAAGTCTTAGGATTGACCCTCCCTTGATGAATTCATTCTCTGATTGGGTTTATCCCCATCTGACCCAGTGCTCCATAACTTGTATATCAAAGACCATGGTATGTGCTGTCCAATCTGTGGAAAAGTGCATATAAAAGGATTGCTTTTTTTTTGTTGATTAATGATACCACTAGAGCACATTGGATTATTAATTCATTAGTTATTGGATGTCAAACATTTGGTAATTTTGACATGTAGTCAAGTGTGAGCCAACCTCAGCTTGAGAGTCTGATGTTCTACCACAAAAGCTCACTAAAAGAAGGATTGCAAGACTTTAGTTATAGAAACCTATAATATACATGTATTTAGAAATGTTTTAGAAACTTGCCGTAACCTATCGTATTTCGTAATTAAATTCTAGTAGTAATACGATCTAGTTTTTACATAATCTGTGTTCAATTAATTCTCTGTCATAATTCATATAACTATCAAGACTTTTTATTCAGTACTTGGCTGAATTGTTGGTATATGTTTTCAGCTGATGCTCATAAGAAATTCTATTAATATATAATTGTATAAGTAATTAAAGTTAGTACCTAATTCATATAGCTTTAGACTTGAGGTTTGAACAATGCATATGAATAACAAAATGCACTTCTTAAAATGTTTTAAAAGGGCTATGTGAATTGTGATAGTAGAATTCTACAAATACAGAATATGTGAAAATAGATCAAATTATTATTAGTATTTAATTATCATAAAGGAATGGTTAAAACAGGTTTCCAATACATTTTTTTTCATATGTTGCTTGATTACCATGTATAATGATACTGTATATTCCCTATTTAATGCCCCCTCCCTAAAAAAAAAAGACTTACCCCAGCATAAATCCATGATTGTGCTATGTTATCCAAAGTATGTAATGAATGCACACACTATAGTAATCTGTATTGCACAAACTATTTAACAGTAAAAACACAATTTCAAACTATTGCAAAGTCAATGAACTCTAAACTGGCAACCTGTAATGCCTCTTGGGGTCTTAAATAGGGAATGTATGGTATGTTAAATGGAAATGGATTAGAATGTTCTATTTTTTTATGTAACAGAAAAAGCACATGCAGGATTTCAGAAATTAACTTAATATAACTGACTCAACATCAGTTTTTAACAGATTCTTATTGTTATATTTTGACAGATCACTGAAGTTGACAAAAGAGACATTCCTGATTGGTTGAATTACAATTCCTCAAGCCGTGAACTGATTGGTGTTGCTACATCACATGATCTGGGGACAATATACATTCAGGTGACCACAGTTTGTCTGAGACAAGATACAGAGAGTTGTCATTCTGAGAGTGATGTCTTTCAGATCACAGTTAAGTATGAGTCACCAAGATTACTGAGTGAGGATAGTGATAATGATAGATGTGAAGATGAAACTGTGTTGGCCAACTTAGTTCTATGTGTGTTACCCGACTCACTCACTCTAACAAATAAAATTCATTTGATCTCAGGAATGGCTGACTTTCTGTCAATTCAGCGGTCTAGATTGACACTGTTATCTTCAAGTGGACAAAAACTGCTGGCAGTGGAAAAAGGTTATCAGATTATTTCTGCTGGACCAGGTACTGGTGGCATTTGTGACCTGAGTAAAAACATAGAGCTGTCATGGTATCTGGCATGCACAACTATCAAACATATGGCTGATTTTGACAAGATTCTACAGCATAATATTAATGTTGGCAGAATTGAAAAAGAGATTGGACAAACCATTGTTGGTTGGTATGTTGCTTCACCAGACTCACTGGTCCATTTTCAAAAACGCAGACGAAGGCAAACTCATCAAAGAACACCTGTACCAACTCCAGTTCTCTCTCCTATAATTCCAACCAGAGTTACAGACATTCACACCGAGGAAAGAATAGTTTTAACATCCAGTGAGGATTATTCTTCAACAAGAGATGGTGGTCTGACTTCATCCTTAACTCAAACATCAATTTTTTCATCTTCCACAATCCCTGGTTTACCACAGATAGCAATTACAATGGGATCAACAAAACTTACTGAGCAATCTGAATCATTCATCTCATCCAGTAAAACAGTACCAATCTCTTCAACAGCAGCTTCTCAACTACCTCCAGTATATACTGAACCACCGGTATGGACCAAGCCCACTCAGATTGAAACTGTTCATTCATCTAAGTCTAGTACTGTAGAAATCAGCACCACTGAAATGACACAGATTATCCCAACTAAAGTGGAAACTAAACCACAAGAGACAGATTTATCAAAATCGTATTCTAAAGTTGAGACTCATGCCCCAGTAACAACTGAACCATCTTGGACTTCTCATAAAACAGTGACCAAAGAGAGAACCCAGCCCATTGTATCTACTACCAGTACTCTTAAAAGAACCATGCCTCTCCATCCTAGTGAAAGTACATACCACCCAGTCTCTGTTTTAATACCTCCACTAACAACTTCAAACAGAACATATAGCTATTCTTACGCAACATCTTTCTCATCCATATCCACACTATCTTCTACTGTAACACCTGAGACCTCCACAGATGAAATGGCTGGATCAGGTTCTGGACATGATGACACTCGAGATGATGAGCTTGACTCACCTGCATCTGGGACGACTACGGATTTTCAGAAGCTGCTGAAAGAAGAAAGTACAATGTTGGTCAAACCAACAACAACACATACAACTTTTATTGAGTTTGTACCAACTAAATCAGTTGTTATGAAACCTTCAGAAAAAACAAAAGCCATTGAAAAAGAATCTGTCCAAGTTATTTCCACAGAATCCATCAGTACTAAATATACACGATTTATTCCAGGTTCACATACTGACTCGGCTGAAACAGAATACATACACTCTTCTAAAACCTCTACCTTAGATAAGAGTTCAGAACAAACAATGACTTCAGAAAGATTGAGTCCATTACCAGCTTCATCAGAAGATCAGTTATTGTCACCATCTGTTGATATTGGAATGTCATCAGACCTGATTTATTCGGGCTCTGGCAGCACAGAAGATGGTGGTGATTTGGCATCTGAAATGGCTAGAAAGATGTCTTCAAATATCAAATTCTCACCTGTCTCTAGCACCCCTGCTGTCAGCAAGTCTCCAGGTGCAGACTTCTTCTTTGAAAGTGACAGTGACCAGGCACATATGTCAAGACAACTAAGTGATAGTTTGATGTCCAAAGTAACGATTGCTTCCAGTAAGTCAGTTGAAGAAACCATGGAGTCTGGTTCTGCAGAAATGTCAGGATCTGGTCAGGCTGTGCTAGATGAAGAAGAAGGAAGTGGCATGTCGGTCAATGCTTCAGCTGTTTTACTACCAGGAATTCAGACTGCTACTCCTTATCTCGCACATAATGCAACACCACCTTTAGAAGGTTCACAACTGACATATACCCTTATGTCATCAACACCACTTGTTCTGAAGGAAACTGTTCCACTCTCCACTTCTCTGTTTGTATCAAAACTTTCTTCACAAAATGTGTCCGAAATATTCATTTCTCATATTTATGTGGATCCAACTATGGAATCAGGAACCCTAGGTAGATCCTCTCTTATAAAGACATCTGATACATCGGAAACACTTTCCCATGAAATGCTGAAACCACAATCAACTACTGTTCAGTTAGCTACGGTTTCAGAAGATTCAGATAAGAAATCTACATCAGCTAGTATTTACAGTACAATTCCATCTACTGCTGTCCTGGGAAAGAATGCAACAGACAGCACAGTCACAGATTCTGTAGCTAAGCCAAAAGCCATTACAACCAGGAGAAAAGATGACTGGCAAAGAACAACTGTTCCCTTTAGAGAAAGGACTACTCATTTGCAAGGAAAGACCTGGCAGTCAACAGATCACAATAGAGGCCTTGCTACATTTACTACTCGTCCTGACATGACATGGCCACCATTTTATGGAAAGACTTCTACAGCAGGTATTGTAAATTAACTTCTTTTTTTTACATCAGGATATTATTGCATAGGTCTAAGATTCTAATAATATATGTATTACAATTGATATGATCTCAAAATTCACAACAGCTATCACGGGTTCTTGCACATCTTGCACATCTTTGAAAGTCTTTATTTAAAAAAAATTTAAAAAAAATTCAAGGTCTCGGATATCTTTGAATTTCAAGTTTATCAATAAAAGTGTGAAAATCTTTAATTTCTGTCTTATCTGTTCCAAAGAAAAAAAAGAAAAGGACCCCATTTCTCTGCCTTCCTTTAATCTTCTGACTACTGTTGTCGAGGTATCGTCTGAGATGTGACAAATTTTGTACTTCTCAGCAATTTCCATCTGAAAAACAGTGGATGATTGGCTGTTTTGATGAAAAAAGTGTTTGAAAATTGCAAAAACCTACTTTGAAAGTCTTTGAAAAGTCTTTATTTTTTGTTAAGAAAAATGTGCAAGAACCCTGTATGAGCAATGCTATCTTAAAAGCTATCATAAAAGTGGTTTATAGCCACATTTTACTGTCATCACAAAAATATAAATATATTATGTGGCATGCTTCTTTTTATTGAAATTGTCTGAATTTTAAGGGCTGAATAGTTCTGTAGCATTATATAATTTGAAAATTAAATCATTTTAATAAACATCTCCAAGCCTTCTGTTTTCAGACAGATCAAAAACAGCCTATACAGATTAAATTTTTTTGGACTTTGCCGGCTGTTTTTACTGAGACTGACTAATCCATAACTGATATTGACAATTTGCTGGGAATTGCCTATGCAGTTATTTTTGTATTAAACTTATTATAGCATTAGCACAAGCACATTTTTGAAAGTGAGCAACATGATGTTTGGTGTTTTTCCACCTGCATAACATTCATTTTATGGGCAATCACTTTCTCTTAAAACACACCACCTAATCTCTCACCTTTTTACACAGAAAAAAAAATGTATATGGTTTACAGTATGCACCTTAATCTATGTTACATAAACATTAAAATCAACAAGGCATAGAATGAAACATTAAACTACTCCATCAATACAAATGTTTCACTGGAAGCACCTCTTATAAAAACAGCTTTTTTCCTGAAAATATCTGTTTACTATTGCTGTTTTGAAAACATCTGCAAGATATGTTTGTGTGTTCATCAGCAAGTGGCAGCAGATATAAAAAGAGGTAATATTGCAGAAGCTGTTTTAAAAGTTCCAACTGAACAACACCTCTTTGTAAGGACTGGGTGTATTCTTTACACAGTAACATAATTATAACACCTGCATCAGCATGTAGCACTCAGTAGTTTCACTTGAATGGGAAATATACAGTAATGTTTCTATAAACTGTTCAAACCCAATTATCTGTATATTTATTTTAAATTGATTACCCTAGTGGGCACTCATTACTGGGAATTATTTTTAATAATTTCTCAGTGAGCATTATTATACATTGGTTTAACAAAACATTTCATTGGGTCTCTCTGGCCATTATGACCAATAGGCTTGACTGTACTGACGTCATTATAATTATGTAAAAGTGCAAATGACGGTACTAAAACTAGAAAAAGTGCAACGTAACATCATCCATAACATTATAGGATAGTTTTTCTTTAAACTGTTGATCAATTAAAAAGTTTAAAGAATAGAACGATTAAAATTGTTTGGGGTAATAAATAGAATATTAAACTCGTAACCATTTATTATCAAATTTCACTCGGGACATAAATTTGATAATAAATGGCAACTCATTTAATATGGTATATATAAACTTCCATTTTCTTTGTTTTGTCTCATTTCAGTTATAAATAACTCACCTTTTTTGGAAAACCCTGTTGACTTCATCTCTGCAAGTCTTGGCAAGTATTTTGAATTTCCTGTTCCACGTGGAGTTTTTTATGACATTGAGGATGGAGACACTCGTGCACTCAAGCTGTCTATGACATTACCATTTGGACAGATACTCCCTCCAGACTTTTGGCTCCAGCTGGATTCAGAGGGACAAATAATAACTGGTTTGCCATTGACTGTTGACCTGGACACAAGCCATCATATGATGGTGATTTTAGTGGCAGAAGATTCTGGTGGGTTGAGGGCTAAAGATGCAATAAAACTTTACGTAAATCCATCTTCATTTACAAGATTCACGCATACATTTATCATGACTTTTGCTGTGAATTTTGCTGATTTTATGAAACACAGAAATAATCTCAGCTTTCTCTTAAACAAATTAAGCTCTTACTTCGGTGATGCTTCAGCTGAACACATTCTGGTCATGGACATAAAAGTTGGGTCACTAGTTCTATCATGGAGTAATACAACTTTGAATGGGAACACATGTCACACAAAGGCTATTGGTCACATTTATCACAAATTGGTCAGGAAAGATGGAAAAGTGAGAAACTCTCTGAATCGTCACTTGGGAACACATTTCCGGCTTAAAGATGTCAAATACGAGCCTCGGGGAGTATGTGCTGAGAAGATAACATTGCCGCCTGCTGCCACAACTGAACCATTGGATGAATTCTATTCAACAACTGCTTCATCGGTAGGATCTGGGTTGAGTATCTGGGCACAGGTAGTTTTGCCAGTTATGATAGCTTTATTATTGCTACTGCTTATTCTACTCATAATTCTCCTGATTAACCGTAAACGGAAGCAAAGACAACAAAAGCAAAAGGTAGAAAAACCAATATTTACAAACGATAGACATCCAGTTATATTTCCAGACGAGTTAGAAGGTGAAGAAACAGCATTAAAACCTAAAAAACCAATCGTCTTACCTAATGACAATAACAGAAGTCTTTCTTCCTCCCCAAGAACGACATATTATTTTGAAGATGATTCACCATCTGACAATGCCAGTAACACTGGGACTGGTAGCAGAACTGGATCTAATCGCAGGAAACCCAAATCTCCACCACCGTATTACCAACCTCACTCAGATCCACCTCCTTATCGACTTCCTCCTCCATACCTCACAAGCAACTCTTCCACAGTGTAGAAATAATTAAAATAACTTACAGTGACAGATGATAATGTAAAAAATGTTGACTGAACTAACTTGTATATGTATGTATATGAAAGACTAAGTGATAGTCTGTTCCAGGAATAAATTATTTTGGGTGAAATGGAATTTAATTTTGAAAGGAATCTTATATTCCTGATTGAAAATAGAACAGGAATCTGATTCCTAGAATAAATGTTGTGGAGGATTTTATAGAATGGACATATATTACAGAATAATGTTCTCCCATGAGAATTCAGTAACCTTTGAATTATCTCTATATTGTCAACATTCTTGTATGATACAAAATGTCACATGATCCTGTGGTTTGTTATGTAAATAACAATTTAATACTCATACAGCCTTCAGTATTCAGAACACTTTCTCAGCAGAAATTAATACTAAGGGAAAGAATGGTTGACTTTTGTATGAAGCTAGCTAAAATAAACTGTCTGTGGAAGAAGAAAAATTATCTGATGTGAACAGACTGTTCTGGGGTTTGTTAAACAAGTATACTATCAGATGTGAACAGACTGTGGTGGGGTTTGTTAAACAACTATACTATCAGATGTGAACAGACTGTTCTGGGGTTTGTTAAACAAGTATACTATCAGATGTCAACAGACTGTGCTGGGTTTCTTTAAACAACTATACTATCAGATGTGAACAGATTGTGCTGGGTTTCTTTAAACAACTATACTATCAGATGTGAACAGACTGTGCTGGGTTTCTTTAAACAACTATATATCTGATGTGAACAGACTGTGCTGGGATTCTTTAAACAACTATACTATCAGATGTGAACAGACTGTGCTGGGTTTCTTTAAACAACTATATATCTGATTTGAACAGATTGTACTGGGTTTCTTTAAACAACTATACTATCAGATGTGAACAGACTGTGCTGGGTTTCTTTAAACAACTTACTATCAGATGTGAACAGACTGTGCTGGGTTTCTTTAAACAACTATACTATCAGATGTGAACCGACTGTGCTGGGTTTCTTTAAACAACTATATATCTGATGTGAACAGACTGTGCTGGGTTTCTTTAAACAACTATATATCTGATGTGAACAGATTGTTCTGGGTTTCTTTAAACAACTATACTATCAGATGTGAACAGACTGTGCTGGGTTTCTTTAAACAATTATACTATCAGATGTGAACAGACTGTTCTGGGGTTTGTTAAACAACTATACTATCAGATGTGAACAGACTGTGGTGGGGTTTGTTAAACAACTATACATCTGATGAGAGCAGACAAATATAACTAATTATTGTTAAAGCAAACTGAGCCAATAAAGTTGTAATGGTGATTATTTAACCATCCCACTGCTTAATTTTCACCATTGTTTGCAAAATAAATTTTATGTCTCTTCTAAATCAGCAAAGTTGAATACTGATACCAGCTGCGAGCATGTAGGATGTGTATCTATAAAAACAACACCATAGGTGTGAATCAGAATAATCTGCAGTGTTATCACCTACTAGTATTATACGAAATGGTAGAGATTTTTTTTTTGTGCCATTTTAGATGTGACTTGCTGCAAAATATTTGTTCTGTTGCATGCTGAGCGGTAAAAGATAAAATGGATTATATTCCACAAATTATATTTTATGTGATTTAATGAGAAATATTTTCCACAAAAATGGGAAATCACATACAGAACATACTTATCAAATGATGAAAGTTAACGTGCATGTGCCAAATGAACAACATATTTTATCCTTGTGATATGAAGGATACTGGCGAATTAACCAAGTACAGTATTAAAATGCAGTTATATTCTATGTATTGTGATTTAATCAGCTTTTAAAATCCAGTCACAAAATAAGGCTGGTAATTTATTATATTATTATTAATACACTTCTCATTATATATATATATATATCACCTTTTTGACTTTATAAGTCATATTTGTGACTGCTTTTGTATATATATACATGTACTAGTATATTTGTGACTGGATATCTGTCATTTATATTGATTTGCCATTTTTATATCTGAATATTAACGGTCCATTTCATGTAACTTGTGTCACATGTCACACTCAGTTTTTCTGACAGAGCCATGTTATCTTCTAAACCTCTGAAATGACCCATGGCAATCGACAATGCCATGTTGATTGCCGCAGAGATTTTCATTCTCTGCAGCCCTTCTTTTGTAGTGGACTAAAAAATATGTTAAGGTGTATTTTTTTCTTATTAAAAATAAAGTATACTTTATGCTAAAATTACCATGGAAAATGTTGTGGACACTATTTGTCCACAGCATTTATTTTGCCATGGACATTTTCTTAATTGCAGTTGTTGTCTTCTAAATTTGTAACTGACGATAATCTTGCTTTGATTCTCTTCAAAGTAAATTAGGAAACACTGGCTGGACTTAAACATTTTCTTAGAGATTCAGAATTTATTATGCTGCTGTGTTACATTTTCGTGGTGCTGTGTTACATTTTCGTGGAATGAACCTAATATGGAAACTCATAAACTGCACAATTGTTTTTCCCAATTTAAACCCCATTTGATTACGATATTTAAATCAGGTATTTCAGTTTACAATGATCCATGGACAATTTCAATATGCATTAAACTAATGAATCTAATATGCTAAATTAAATACTTGTAAGTGTATAAAAAATGTATGATGTGATCATTTTGGCTTTATAAATAAACACAGACCCAATTCCTGTATAAGGAAATATTTATATTTGATTATGTGTACAGTTTGCAAAAAACATAAGTATTTTGAACATGTCTGCAGTTCTATGAAGGAAATTATTATTTTGTTATTAATGTGAAAATATTATGTTCATGTTATCAGGGACTACATGTTTGTATAACAGAAAGCTGAAAAATAATACTATGATATTAAATGTTTGTTTTGTATATATGAATTTGTTGTTGGACAAATTTTGATGGTTATTATTGTCTGTTGTAAAGGATTCATGAGAATGATGAATATTTGCACTATATGTTGAAAAAAATACAAATCCTGTTTGTTTTATATACATGTAGTTTATTATTATTATTATTTTCAAATAACATTTGCGGGTATTTATCCATTATTTTTTTCTTTAAAAATATTATATAAACAATTAAAAAAAGGAAGCTTCTTCATACCCATATCTTGATCCACTACCAAAAGAAAACATACCAAGTACAGAATTACACCTAACAACCAATAATAATATACTAAAATTTGTTCATTAACTGTTTTATTATATAGCATTGATTATGAATGTTAGGAAATATAACATATAAAATAAATAATACAAAAATTAAACCATTCTTGGTTAAAATATTTATAAGACATACAGACATTTTGTTGGAGTATCAATATGGAATGCATCATACTCATTGCTATATAATAATGACGTACATTGTTATTTGATGTTTCATTTGTAATTGCTGAGTTGCCTAGATGCAAATATGATGTACACATATATTATTGTATTTTGGTAATTTATGTATGTTTAATAAGTAAGCTGTACTTTCTTAAGATATGTATAATATGAATATGTATTGTCTCTCAAGCATTACAATGTCCAATGTTTGAACATGTACAAGTTAGGTTTTAGTTGAAGACTAATTTTACCAATGATACATCCATACTCTGATGCAATGCTAATTTGATGTCAAATTCCTTCCAATGTATGGAATTGGAAGTTATATGATCACTTTGGTCAGAACATATCCATGTGGTCACACAACTTCCATTTCTATTTCTAGGAAGAAATGTATCATTAAATTAATATTTAATAATAAAAATTTGGTGCCAAATGATATGAGACTACATTAGAGTGTATTTCAAATGTTTGTTTTAATAATGTATAAGCATGCTCAACATTTACTATAAGCTTCCATTTATCAGTTTATTCTGAAATCTATTTTTCTGTGTCTTTTCATGCTAAAAGTTCACACTGTTTACATCTATCAGTTTACTCTTAAATCTATTTTTGTGTGTCTATTATGCTTAAAATCTACCCTAAGCTTCCATCTATCAGTTTGTCAGTTTATTCTTAAATCTATTTTTTCTGTATCTGTTCATGCTAAAGGTTTACACTAAATTTCCATTAATTTTTTTGACTGTTTATTCTTAAATTTATTTTTGTGTGTGTGTGTTTAATTTTGATAGATTATTATTGATCACGTTTCTGTTTTAAATTTTAATCCATGTAATATTGTACAAATATATTGTGAAATAATCACAGTTACTACAAGTGATTCTTCCTTTCAGGTGCCAAAGTTTTAAAGTAGTTTTTAGTATTAGCTGTATTGTGCTCCCAATTACACTGCCGCCCATTTGATAGACATAATATATATCTAATACATTATCATCCAAGGTTTCAAACTATATCGCTAATTTTGTCAGTGTTTGGCTAATAGATGGATGTAAAATCAGCCTTGAGAATTAAAATTTATTAACTGGTGTTGAAAGCATCCATATGCTCTAGATTTATAGGTTATTAAATGAGTTTCCATTTTGTATCATGTTAATGTCCCAAGTGAAATAATTTTCAGTTGTCATGAGGGACATAAAAATGATGCGAAATGGAAGCGAATTTAATATCCTATTACTCATTATCAATTTTAAATTAAATTTGAAAGAAAAAAATGAACAACAACAAAAATGAAACCAATCATTTTCCTTTTTTGGAAAACTAACTTTGCGAAATAATATAAATGTATGACATCAAGGTGTTATGTCCCAGTATGACGTAACACTTTGATATGAACCAAGATATATTGAGTCATATGGGTAATAAATATTGTTGTCCACATAAGTTATCCACAAGAATATAAACTCCTTTGTTTTCAAGAAAACACTGAGCAAACATTAATACCCCTTTACATTTTTATTTTATGCATATGTCATGCCCATGTAAATGCACTTACATTTGTTGTTTGTTTTTTGTATACATTGTGTTTTTAATTTAATATTAACTCTAAAGTTCGTGACTAAATGTTTTTATTTCACTCAGGAAATAAATTTGATAATAAATTACAACTCGTTTAATTACCTCTATGTAATACATGAATTATCTCTTTTATGACACTTAACCCATATAAGACCAAATATTTATTTATTTACAGTTCAAACTATACTTCGTTCTGGATTTGCTGGTATAAAATAATTTTTTGCAGAATTATGAGGGTTGACAAGTATTTTGATCAGTATTTGGGATATTTGTTTTTTAGAACAATGGCTGATGTTCATTTTTACAAACATGATTTTACTGTCAGTTTGTTACTATTTATAGAGCTTGTATTGTGTAACTCAACTTTCACTTGCTCACTTCATGGCATACAAGAACTGAAGCAGATACTGGCAGCAGATGAGTAAATATATTTGGCAAAGTAGTCATTTAACTTTGAGACAGATGGTGAGATTTAAGTGGATGCAATCACCAAAGAAATGTTCCTCCTACTGCTATGCTAATTTGAAACAAATTAACCCATACTAAATAAAACAAATTCATCTTTGGTTTTTGCATGTTTTATTTCATTGGAATAAAACAGTTCATTAGTATTACATCAGTGTCAGACAAATTTCATCAACAACATTAAAATAGCATTTAAGGTGCAGACAAGGGCAAAAATCACTTTCTGGATATGGGGGTGAAGGTGGACCATCCCCCTGTCCAAAAGGTGAGGAGGATGTGTACCCCTATGATTGATGCCATTATAGATGCCCTGTGTACTTCAGTATATTTGGGCTAAGATGACATGGTTAAGTATTAAATAGATACAATAAAGATAAATACTAGTAAAGATTATTATTTAAGCATTTTAATTTCAATTTTTCAAAGCAAAAGGAGGCGGGTATAATTATATGGGCATCCCCCTCTGTCCAAAAAGTGAGAGAAATGTCCCACCAACACCTGGATTTCTGCCCATGAGTGTAGAGACTGGTTACACTTAACACATTGGTAAAAGGTGGTTTTGCACCTCCCTTCTTTGCTGTTCTTATCTTAATAATGACCATTTCCATCAAAACATGTCAGGCAGGAAGAATCGATTGTGGTTGCACAGAGCTTCTCATTGGACCACCCTGTTTTAAGAGTGTTCTGACATTGTACCCCAGAAAATGCAAATGAGTTTCAGAGCCACCTATCTCCTAAAAGTCTCCATGAAGCTGTGGTGCAGACGTTGAGGACATTTGTGAAGAAAGAGAAGTAAATTTTTTCCCTCTTATGGCTGGCCTGTAGTCTCTCAAATACCTGCCAAATATATCAACACCATCCATTGAGTTACTGTAAGAATCTATAATTGCAGGGCAGTCAACTATTTGGCTACATGCAAGTAGCAATATTCCTGTACAGTAGGTGTCACTCTTTTGTAATTGAAAGCAGCATACATGGGTCTGTTGTCATTACAGGCAACAGCCATGATTTTCCCATCACTACAATATTTGAATGATCACCTTTTCGGTCTTTTTCATATCACTTGGAATTGGCAACGACAAACCACACATGTGGTTCTGTCGAACTATTCCCAAAGCAGCAAAGCTCTTTTCCTGAAGTTTCGCAAGCAAATCATAGTGTATAAAAAAGATCAAATGTATGGCAAAGCGGCTCCATGATGTGTTGCAACAACTGAAATATGACCCTTGTTCCAAGTAATTCTAGTTTTTCTGTTTCTTTTCTGGCATAGAGGCTAATGTCAAAAGGATATCCTCTGTTGGATGCCAGAACTCATAAAGCCAAATTTCACTGGTTTACAATGCATACACATTTTACCAGTGATGGCCAAAATATGGAACGATTTACTCATCAATGGACAGGGTTGGTGAAAATATACCAAACTGTTTCAATTTTATATTTTGCAAATCATACATTGATTGGACTTTATTATGTTTATCATTTTCTGGTAATTCATCATTATTGGCCATGTGCAAATATCTCTTTATTTCTTTGAATCTGTTGTTGACATGGCTGAACTAATTAGAGGCACTCTTATATCCTCATAAGTACATGAGCACGTGGTGATTTATCCAATAATTCTTCATGTTGTTTGTGCAGTTTGTCTATCCCCTTTCTTGCACATCATCGAAGTCTTCAGAATTAAGTTTTCAATTAATCTCAACTTTGTTTTTACGTTTTGCTGGAAGAATTTGCAGGGTTACATCTTTTTCTTCCAGCTGTCTGTCCACTTCAATACTCCTTGGAACATTGTGTGGTGTAGTATCTCACTTGTCCTCATATTTATCGGTTTCACTGCCATCATGACTTGGTGGAAGAAGTAAAATATTATGAAGTTCTTGATTTTTATCCAAAATCAGCTGTAACTCATCTTCTACTGTGAAGAAAGTGAGTGTTTTTTTGCCATAAATTTTCCAGAAAAATTAATTGATGGTATTAGTACCATATAAAACCAGACTTCAGTGATGTGTTATGGTAAAATAGCAATATATTTCAACAGTGTGCATTCTCAAGGGTATTATATCATTTTTGCTTATAATACTTACAGAATTTACAAAACAAACATTTGTTATATGTAAATAAAATGCTCATAATGCTTGTCTCAAACATGAAAATCTTCAGTGTACCTACCACTCTTGATATTCAGATTACATTGGTAAAGGGAAACAACTCTGTCATCATGACGCTATGTCACTGCTTTCTACAGATGCTTATTTAATGGTAACAAACTGACACCAGTGCCGGATCTGACCAGGGCCTGAGCCCTCCCTAAATTTTGCAATTTAAATAACATAAAAAAATTTATTATTTTTTAACATTAAAAAATCCAAATCATATTATTGTGGTCCCCCTAATGGATTCTCTGGATCCACCTCTGAACACATGTAAGTGATGTTCTTAAAAATGAGCACTGACCTAATATGGATTAAAGGTCCTAGTACACTCTTCTCCTTACCAAACTGATTCAGTTTATTCATGATTGAGCTGATTATATAAGCAAAATGTTTTTAGTCTCAAGTGGGATGCAGGGTCTCTAATTTGAGGGCTCCAAGTGATGTTCTGTTGCATTCTTTAGACAGGTTTTGTCAGTTTGGTAAACCCCTGATTAAATATGTAAATATCACACTTTGTGTTGCATGCAATATATTAAATATAAAATGTTTAAACATGTCTCTGTTAAAATGTCCCAGGACTATTTAACAGTCTTCTAGAATGCCTGACTCAATCCCTAATAATCCATTCAATGTTAGGTGGCCAACAGATGTCTGCATCATTAAAGTACCATTATCAAACGTGCCTTACATACTGTAAATCAGGAAATTAATATATCAGGAAATTAAAGTCATGATGTGTATTTTTATTATCCTTTGCATTTTAAAACTGCTGGTACAGATTGTTGTTTTGTTTAACACTATTAAAGCACACTGATTTATTAATCATTGGTTATTGGATGTCAAACATTTGGCTACTACACAAACTATTTTATCTTTGCAGCATGTTTTTTTAGACTGCTACAAGATGTATGCTAATGTATTTCTGAAAAGCTCTAGGAAAACACCATTCTGTGCATTATCTTCATTTTCGACCTTGAATATTTATTTTGAAAAATAGGCTACTGCTTTAAAAAAAACCCTGATGAAAATCGAATTAATTAGGATCGCTGACACTAAAGAAAAATGTGGCAGGTTTGTTAAGTGCACCTGATTAAGAAACTGTCATATCAACATTCAGTATCTTTATTTCTTGTATTTATTCATTTTATCTTTTAAGTAGAGTGTGTGTCTTACAGGTGCATATCTGCAATCACTTTCTGTATGCTCTCTCTACAAAAATCTATTTTAAGATCTTCTGCATAATATATACTTGCCATTATACATACATTGTAAACATGTAAATATGGTGTAAATTCATGTAAGCACTAAACATATACATAAATCGTGTAGGATCTGTATACATATGTTAGATTGAAAAACATTAAAAAAAATTGTATAAATTTGTCAGTGTAATTATAACTTTTAACAAATATAATAAAATGTTAACAAATAAGTAATACGTTTTTAACTTATATATTTAAAAAAAGAAGAAACAAAATGACACAAATGTTTTTTAAAAAACCTAATTGTAACACTAAAGAACTGTCTACACTAAATTTCATTTATTTATTTAACGACCCCCCCCCCCAGCACAAAGTAAACATCGGCTATTGGGGGTCACACTATGGTTAATTCAAACATTTACAGTCTACA
>JAULBS010069377.1:0-22114 GCA_032355785.1 Symmetromphalus regularis | reverse complement strand
CCATCCCAGACAATGGGCTCTGTAGTGTGTACCATCCCAGACAATGGGCTCTGTAGTGTGTACCATCCCAGACAATGGGCTCTGTAGTGTGTACCATCCCAGACAATGGGCTCTGTAGTGTGTACCATCCCAGACAATGATTCCCACTAGATTACTTCACTGAACTGAGTGATATGTTTTACCAGGTCTTAGACAGAACACACAGATGAAATGATGAGAAATAATAATTTAGACAATCCCCTAGTGATTATGTATGGGATAAATACAGAGAACAAATTAGTATTAATAACAGTTTAGACAATCCCCTACTGATTACACATGCGATAAATATAAACCAGAACAAATTAGTATTAATAACAGTTTAGACAATAACTGGTGTACTAAAGGCCTACTGCTAGCAGTTGATGGATGGTTGGGGTGGGGGTGTATGAGGAAGGGGGTCAGTAATATTAAGACATGTTTAAGATTCATCAGTAAAAAAAAAAAAAAAAAATAATAGACTAGCTGCTTATTACACAAAGTGTTGGGGTGTTATTAAACAAATATTGTCTTTTTATATATTTTTTTTTCTTTACATATATCCCCCATAAACAAAGCATGTATCCACTTTAGGTGTACATATTTTAAAACATTATTAATCCAAGGTAGAGAACTATAGGTCATATGTAAATAGTTTTGGTTACCTCCCTTTATGACATAGTCCGTATTTTGATTTTGTTTACAAATGTTTCACACTACGAAGCCTTTTTTTTTACCTTTTCTGGATTCCATTTGGATATGTTTCTCTCCTAATGACTGATAGGACACTGTCATGTATCACACTATAGAATTGGATTTACAGAACCGAATTAGGAAATTGCATTTTGTTATCTTTCATCTATCCAGTTGATCTTCTTCAAACCAATTTAACCAACTTGTCAGCTGCCACTTTTTTCCTTCATTACAATAATACTTTATAGAAGAAGAGATCGTATTATTTCCGACATCACCATGGCACCAGCTGAGTTTGTTTACTTTTTCAAGTCAGTGCAACAAATGACAGATATTGGCATTAAGAAAGTATGTTCGTTTCTAATCGGGATAACAAGTTTTCAAAGAATAAAATAATGATTTCTACAAAGCTGCTTATATGAAGGAAATTATTATTTTTTAAGTTTATTTTTTTGTAGCTACAGGCATGTTTTGTAATTATAAAAATTGAGGCAACATAAGACTATTGTCGTTTTTCTTTTTTCATCCTTTTTTAAAGTTTTAATTTATTGTTATTTTTTTTCATCTTTTTTTTTTATGGGTAGAGGGCATGTTGAAAAAAGAAAAATCTCTACTTGATGCACAGCAATATTTCATCAATAACCCTTTAATCACATATATTTCAGATAATCTTTCATTTGCAAATAATGAGCTGATAAGTGGTATAATCACTGCCAACCAAGTCAATGATCCCATAGCTAACGTTTTGTGCTTCTTGGGCTTGTCCTTATAAAGATTTTAAAATTTAGACTTACACTCAACATAATACAGAGATTTTAACATCATGACAACACTATAATAGAATCCAAGAGATGAGACTTTAAAATGTTTTGTAAGCCCATGACTATTGTTAGGGAACAGCATTAAAAAAAATTAAAATATTCAAACATTTAGGTGCTTTATCCTTGTATCTCTTAGATTCCTTTAAAGGGTTCTGGCATAAAATTTTACTACAACCTACTGTCAAAACAAACACTCCCAAACTTGACACCAAGGAAATAAACAATGAAATACCTTGAAGTATTTTTTTTTTTTATTATTGTATAGCAGTACCGTCAGTATACAATGCTGTAATGTGTAGTGTATAATAAACTGTATATAATACATAAAATAACTATTATATAATTTTGGCACAAACAAAATTTTTATATATAATCTGAAAACATCAAAAACAGTAAATAAAAAGTAAAGTTTGTTTTATTTAATGACACCTCTAGAACACACTGATTTTATATTTTATCATCGGTTATTGGACGTCAATCATATGGTCATTCTGGCATATGTATTTAGAGGAAACCCGCTGTCGCCACATAGGATACTCTTTCCGATAAGCTGCAAGGGGTCTTTTATATGCACTGTCTCATAGACAGTTAAACCAGTTGTGGACCACTGGCTGGAACAGAAAATAGCCCAAACTGCAAATGGGTCCACTGAGAAGGATTGATCCGTCGGTTCACAGGCAGATCATTTGAGCTAGATCCCGCTCCCGTGACATAACAAGTGCATAATAATGCATGTACCGTAGGTTGTTACACAATATTCTTATTTATGGCACCATTTATTGTAAGCCAACCTGATAAGTACGTTATGACCATTTTTTAAAGTAATGATATATCCCACTTCTAAAGCATACAGGGCAGTTACACCTTTTGTTAGCAGCATAATCTTATATACAAAACTAGTCATTTTACACACATCATAATTTTACAATATTTTAAATATAATTTTAAGTATTTTATTTCAATTAGAAGAAACATTGTATTTTCACCGATATTATGCTATGACAACACACACAGTAATTAAGAATGCATATATGGATTAGAAAGAATAATTTCTTTGAAATTTATTTTTTGAAATTTCTTTTAGGACCAATACATGGTGTTGGTTAGCCACTCTCCCCTTCACAACTGAACTCAGCACATTTTCTCACTAGTATTAGTGTTGGAATTATTAATCATCGGATTGCCACATCTTAAGAAGAATGGGGTGTGCTAAACAACATCCAGGTGCATTGTATATTCAGGGGTTATGGGGTATTAGATATATGGAGTTTTTGCAACTCGGTCATTACAGGAAATCTGCAACTATCACATGGGCTACTCTTTATGATTAGCAGCAAGGGATCTTATATGTATTTCCCACAAACAGAACAGCACCTACCATGGCCCTTGATAAACCAGTTGTGGACCACTGGTTGGTGTAAGTGGTATACACCTACCCAGTGAGCCTTGTGGAGTATTCATTATAGAATGGAGCCGATATCGAGATACAATTTCCATGCCTCCACTGAGATTAGATCTCAGTACCTACCAACCTTGAATCAAACAGCTTAGCCACTGCACCACCAAGCCCAGTTATCAAAATGAAGTCAAGCATGTTGAAAACAAGTTTTATATGATGGCAAAAACAAAATGAGGCATGAAGATTGATTAATGGGTTGTGAAAGCTTCATTATGTTTATAGGTCTGGTTATTTTGAACCCAATGAATCAGACAATTTTGATAAATATCTACAGATGGATGACATTTCCCTCAATGGTAGATTTACAATTCACTAAAACTCATAATACTTGTATTCAACAATTCTGTATTTGGTATGCTTGATGAAAACCACATGAAAGTACATGTAAATTCAAACTAGCAAGCGGTCAACGCCTGTCACTTATTGTATGAAATCACGTTTTACTGACACGTACGAATCAGAATAAATCTGATTCTGTGTCACCAACAACTCAAAATAATGATAAAAGCATAATTTAAACAGTTTATTGTCGGTAAGAATCAGGATTTTTATAAAGATAATGAATTTTTCCTGCATTGGTCAAGTGTAAATCACAACTTTTCCTCTGCCAGTTTTATTTCATTTTCACATATTTTAGGGTAACCAGAAAGCACACATTCGATGTTTCAGGTATACACTTTGTAAGTGTATACAAAGGTGGTCTTTAATTCTTTTTAAGTAGTTAAAGTATGATGCAGGCCATTTGCCTGAAGTTATATATAGATATAAAAAACATATATACATGCTATAGAAAATTATGCCACAGCAATTTTACTTACTTCGCATATCGTTTACTGCATATTTTGGAAACAATATTCTATGCACATATATGAATTATTTGAAATTTCTATTTTTAACAATAGTCCAAATAATAAATCCAGTGATGACTTAGGAGTTATCCATTTTTTCCACCATTTTCGCGAGCGTACAAAATACACTTTTTCCGGACCCTCCTCTCCCCCTAAAAAGTGTACAAACTGAAAAGGAAAAAAAATTATGATTTCAAAATGGTATTATCATAATTCTTTTTTTTTGAAAAATGTACATCGTCCCCAAAGTATGTTTTGATCGTGAAAATGATGAAAAAATTGAATGACCCGTAAGTCTAGCTTTTATAAACTCTCTCAAATCATGACATTAATGGGAGAAAGTTCAAAGTTCATGCATAAACAATGGAATAAGTTGTACACTGAATGGAGAGTACCAGCTAAACAGACTGCTAGCAACACAGTTCAAAGATGGCACCGACAAGGTTTTGATTTTAACTACACAAACTGTACAGTTGCTCTGGAAGCACCGTAAGAATAGGCACAACATACACAATTCAACTAGATAATATATAAAATTAAAAACAATTCTTGACTAGTTCAATCATTAGTTACACTCACATGTTAAAATGATCATAAATATATAAATAAATGTGATAGCCTATTCTCCATCACATATCAATGTTGAGCCATTTTTCGATGTCTCGTCTAATTTGATGGTTCTTTTTAAATTATGATCACCAGTTACACACAGGGCTGAGATCTGTCAAACTTACAACAAACATAACCTGGACACGTAAACAAAATAATCACCTGACAAACAATATATTAATACAATGTACTAAATCGTCTATGTACTAGTCAAATGTGTTATTAATGAACTACATTTGGTACACATCTATACAACACTAAAAAAAATAACCATATAGGATATCAATTTATGTCCCGAGTGAAATAATTTTCTTGTATTATAGCGAGTGAGGATTTCAATTTATGTTGTGAGTGAAATATTTTT
The DNA here is from genome assembly GCA_032355785.1 of Symmetromphalus regularis. NCBI lineage: Eukaryota > Metazoa > Mollusca > Gastropoda > Neomphalida > Neomphalidae > Symmetromphalus > Symmetromphalus regularis. The sequence continues at coordinate 17,302 of JAULBS010069377.1, read as the reverse complement.
TATATCATAAGCTTTAGTGAGTGAGGATATCAATTTATGTTGCGAATGAAATAATTTTCTTATGTCATAAGCTTTAGCGAGTGACGAAATTAAATTATTTCATAAGGGATATACTCTTTATTTGAAATGGAATAGAGTTTGATATCTTATTTGTTAACCAACGTCAATATTTGTTTATAAAATGTATAAAAGGCTGTGGTTTGATTTCCACATTAAAAATTAAAATACTTTAAGATGTTTTTTAGTGCTGTATATTGTATCACAAAAATGCAAATCAAACTAACTTACAGCACTGAACAAACATTTTCACAACGCATGGACAAATACAGAAAAATAAATAAAAACAATAATAATATGTATTTGGAATGAGTCTTGTAAGCACTTTTAAAAAGATCACATAGCACATTATTAACCCTAAGTATAAACATGGCGGAAGACAGCAAGACATTTCATTGGTTAACAAGTTCAAGTCATCCACCAATCGTAAACAATGTTGAGGTCTGTCAGCAGTCTGACAAATCTTACATCAAAACATTTTTTTATTTGATTTTAGTTTTAAAAAACATTTATGGTAAAATCAGACTAGGGTACACAGATCAAATCTAAACATATACATATAATGAGGCATTCGTGATTTTGTACGTTTCATTTTATATTGGTTAAACATCTATAACAAAAAATGTTCTAACAAGCTTAACTAATCTTAAATATTTGTTAATTACTGCAAAATGACAAGGAAATAAACAAATGTTCAACAGTGGTTGACCAGTATGAAGCATTGTAATTACATTATCTACTAATTATAAATTTAATATATTATGCACTTATCTGTGTAGGTTATTTTGACATGACAATTTAATGGTTAACACTATGACACCAGTGTTTTATAAATTAAAAAATATTAGCAAGCATAAAGTATGTCCAAATTTAGCACAATCATGTGGCAATGTTTCATCACTACTCTTCACCCAATAAAAATAAAAATATAAACTTTTTTGATAATAATAACCAATCTAATAGTAATAATGATAACAATAATCCAATGTTTCACAACTGTGATACAGTTATCATTTAGGGAATGTCTGGTTACCCCTAAATTTTAAGGTTAATATTTAATGATTTACTGTAAGTATGTTGTTCATATTATAAGAAAAGTTAGTATTGTCAATTATTTAATTTTCTTAGTACAAATAAGAAGTATATTAAAGTGCCATATTAATATTTAAAAATAATCTAAGGCACAGTTTTAACAATGACTTCAAATTTAAAAACTATTATCAGAATCATATATAACAGTAATAAAACTAATACAGTCAAACCTGCCAATGCAGCCACCTGTATTAAGCAGCCACCTGTCTTAAACAGCCATCTTTATTTTCTCCCAAATCATCTAATTTAATATAATTTAACCTGTATTAAGCAGCCACCTGTTTTAAGAGGCCACGTTTTCTTACTCCCTTGGATGGCTGCTTAAGACAGGTTTGACTGTACTTTATTACTCATCCCATTAATATAATACATGTACAATAATTTGAAATTAAATGTGCACAACACTTTAAAATTGTTAGTTTTCTTACAATAATGAAATAAGAAAAGATGAATTAAGATTTTTTTTAAATACAGTATATTAATGACATTAAAACTAATGAAAAACATGTCCTTAACAGAAAAATATTTTTTTCCCACAGCACTAATGCTGCAAAGATAGTAATTTGTAATAAACTTAATTCTTAAAAACAAACTTCTTGTTAACACAAGCACAAGATTTACTGGGCACATTAGTACATTTTAAATACAAGCAACAGGTACAAATAATTATCTTCTTTTGCTATTACATATTCGTATGAAAAAGGCTTTTTTCACAACCATTATTAAGGCTGGACATACACATTAGGTTCTAGTTTTACACGAAACTCATAAAACACAAAGTTGACATGAACAAAACTAATTATAAAAAGAATTTGAGGTTTTTCAACATCACTTTGGCAATATATTTTGACACGGTTAAAACGTCTTTGCTAATAGGCAGATTTATGTTTAATAATGTAAAAAATAATCATATTTTTCAATTTGGGAGTCGACAGGAAAGCTTTAAGTCAATACAGTGGGAAAATAGTGAGAGATCTTATGAAAAACTGCAATGTGTTTAACAACAGTAACTTTTTGTAATACAAATCCACATGATTCAGTTTCAATAATTCAGTATCTGGGTGAAAAACCTGACAAATAAAATGCTAACTGTAATTTTGTTTGGATTAATCAGAACTAAACATAACAGTTTATTACATACATGCAGCTATCAAACGCAAAACAGGGTTTTAAAGAAATGTGTTGGTGAATAAAATACATATTGCCCCAGGTGACTAGCATTATTTGAATTTTACTCGTCTCCACCAATTACAAGCACTGGTTTTTATTCCTGGTCTATTAGAACTATTCCTTAACAGGTATTGTTCAGGTTTTGGCACCATTACTAGGCATTACTAATATGCTCAGCATATTAAAAACAAAAGCAATAAAATAAAAAGTACCTCCTGCAACACTTTAAAAAAAAGATCCCAATTTAAAAACATTTTTAATTTTTTTTTAATTTGGCCTTAATGCAATGATTTTGGCACAACACTGTATACTTTGGCAATGACAACCACAATGTGAAATTTGCATTGGAAGTTTTCAGACAACACAGATTTTTATCAAATAATCGAAGTTTACACCTGTATTTTAGTCATTGCTGCAAGTGCTCCAAAGTGGATGATAAAGCATTTCTGGTAGTCATTTCTAGTATTCCATTAGACCTTGTCACTTGCAAATAGGCTTCTATTTTGAAACTTACATTTTTAGTATTTATTCCTGGCCACTTATTTTCAAACTTTATGATGCATCACAAAACAAATTTGTTGGTCATATGAATTAACATGTATAACCCAATCTGACCTGAATAATAACATTACAAGGTTAATTTATTGTAAAACCCCTTAACAATGCCCACAAAAACCTTATCTGCAGATTCTATGATTAAATAAGGACAAAAAAAATCACAGTAAGGCCACATAAAAAAAAAATTGTTTAGCGTCCACTTATTTCAATTTTCCAGGTAAGGCGGGAGGTTTTTATTATTATTATTTATTTATTTTTGTATGTAGAATGGCAGTGTACAGGAAGAAGAAAACTAACCATGGTATTTATGGTCAGAAGGCATGATAGGAAGGTAGGGACACCATAGACACTTTCTAGCTAGAAATTGAACAAGAAAACATTCAAATTGGAACATCTTTTGTCAGGATGAAGTTTGTCGGTGATTGAGCAATCACTATAATAGGCGGGGAAATGTGGTTTTGGGAGTTTTAATACTGTATTTGAAGGGATTTTTGAAGAAAAAAAATATTTGTACTTCGGGGGCATTTCTCAGGTCAGGCAGGGATGCTAAACAGGTCTTTTTTTTTTATCTGGCCTAACGTCTTGGCTATCGAGCAAAAGAATTAATTTCTTTAAATCTCTAATTGCATATTTTTTATTACCTCTTATCTCAATAAATCTTGTCAAGCTAAAATATGTAAGTCCCAAGGACACATTTTTAGAGCATCGTCTAGTTCTTGACATACTACAGGTAAACAAAAAATAAACTAATGAAGTATGATGAAAAAGAAATCAAATTATGCCTGTGATAATGAAGCCACAAAAAGGACGTCAAGAGGTAATTTGTATCGGGCTATATAATTATTAAATAAAATGAATCTCATTTGAATATGGCGTAGTGAAAGAACTGTCATATAAAACATGGTCGGGTGGCTATGACGACTGCACTGCTTTCATCAAGTTTTTCAGATTGTCAATTGATTGGCGAGTTTTATTTGTGACCTCTATGAGCCGATGGTTTTGCTGAACTTGCCTCTGGAAAAACAATAAAATAACATAACTTAGGGCAATACATATTTTAAAAAACAGGAGCATATTTTAAGGAACTTTTTGTTTTCTCATTAAAGTAAAAAAATTAACATACAATTCAGAGTGTTTTTTAAACATACATATTTTATATGTGCTTATATTTTAACATTAAAAAACCCAGAATTACAGAAAAACAAAATAATACTAACGTACATATTTATTTCTCATTTGGAGACAAGTTGATGGTTTATTTTATTAATTGATTTTGGATTGAGGTTCCTGGTAAATTCTTATTCTGCATAAAATTTAAAATACGAAGTTTTTATATTTAAATAATAATGTGACAAGTAACCGCCAAGCACTTTTCAATGTAGGCATTCTTTAATAGGCATTCTTGAATTACACACCTTTTACTTTCTTTCTTTAGAACTTGTTTTAAACAGAAAAATCTGTGCTTTAATCTCATGTAATGTTAAAACTTAAAGCAATTTATTTTTATTTTTTATTGAAGGAAAAATCTTAATTACCTGAAAATTTGCTTTAAGTTGCTTAGACTTAACTTCTAATTGAGTTTTTTCATTGGATAATTCTGTTGATTTCTTCTGTAATTTTCTTTTTTCATCTTCTTTCACTGAAAATAACAGAAAATTATGAGGAACAAAGAAAACACTAAGCAGCAATTCCTACTAACACAAAAAGGTTAAACCGTGAAAAAATACAGTGTAATGTGTCAAAATGAAATCACACAGGATACTTAATAGTTATCACGTATAGAAAGCTGGTCTTAAAGAGGTTAATGATACATTATGAGATTTGTGAAAAATACATGATGCTATTAGATTTGCAACCTACAAAATATCAGCACAGGATCACAAATAGATGTACTTAACGTTTATAAAATAACTTTCTAATATCTGGTTTCACTAAAACAATTTCACTTCTTTTTGTAGGCCATTTTTTTTTCTCCGAATTGAAATCTTAAAGAGGAAGCTTGTGAAACATCGGTATGAAGTATAGTATTAGTAAAGAAATATTACCTGCTTTAGCTGCAATGTAAGAGTTGACCATGATGAGAGCCGCAGGGTCTGGAGAAGGTTTGCTGTTGGCCTGCAGAAAAATATAGAACTATCACTAATCATAACAAAACAAAAATCATCATGGATTCTCATTCAGAACAATTCTGCATGACAAGTTTGCACATTCTTTATTGGTCATGTTGTCAACTATAGATAGTATAAGGGGAGATAACTCATTAGAAATAACAGAAACTTAATATCTGGAATTACAAACCAATGATTGTGATGGTGAAATTTCATGTCTCAGTTATTCCCTTGTATTTTATAGACAGGTCAAACTTGTAGGCGTAAAATAAAATTTAAAAAACATGCAAATATGTGGTCTGAATTTAATGTTTAAATGAGTTCTTACTTCGCACTTTGGACAACTCCAGTTGCTTTGAGGAACAGAGTCGAGAGGTGGGTTTAGACAGTCAAGATGGTAGACACGGTTACACAAACTACACATGAGAACTTCTCCGTCTTTCCCACAAACTGCACAACAGTCATCAGTAATTTGACCCTACATTAACATAAATATATAAACAGAAAAACAGGTTGAGATTTCAGTCTTGTTACAATCTTATAGGTCAACACATATATCTAACAGAATCATTTATTTTCATTTCAGGTTTTTTCAAAGTTTTATGTTAATGAATCAACAAATTGTTACCATTCCCCAATCATCAGCTAACAACCATCCAGCTTCTTTACTTATTTTTTGTTTGCATAATTATTAACATATAACATGGTTGGTTTAACTAAAATGGGTGTCAAAGCCACTTAGTGGTCTCATTCTGTGACTGGGTTTATTACCATCCAAACTTCATGACCAGTATTTCAAAGACTGTCTGAGAAAAGAGCAAATAAAAGATATCTTGCTGTTAATAGAAAAATGTAGTAGGTTTCCTCAAATTAGAAAATATTTGACATCCAATAGCTGATGAACTATAAATCAATGTGATAACATAAAAACTAAAAAACTAAAATGAATTATAAAATGTCCATTGCAAAGTATGATACATGAATCTTAATAGTAATTAGCCTATGATATGTGAACCCTAATAATAATAAATCTATGATACTTGAATTCTAATAATAATTAATCAATCATGTGCAAATGAAAACTGGGTTAAGCAAAAATAAGCAAGATATAAGCAAACAAAAGTACTGTTCATGCAATTTTCTAAGGCCACATGTGATTACTTCTGAAACAATCACAAGCAAAATGTACAAAAGTTTAAGATGAACGACACAGGAAAGTACAAACCTCTAGGAATCCATTCTTCCAGTCACTTGGACTGTCTGATGAATCTGGTGTATTTGGACAACTGTTGGTTGGAGAAGGACCATGCTTTGGAGGACGACCTGAAAATATATAAAGAGAACTACTGATGATTTTAAAAAACAAAACTCATGTTAAAAGTAATATGGCTGTTACAATATTATTAATCAAATACATAATTCACAAAATTTGTTATTAAATGACTGAAACCAGCTCTTCTAATTCAGACAATGTTGTACCCGCTCTTTAGTGTCGTTGATAAATCCTTTCACCATAGAATTGAATCAGCAATTTCAACAAACTGAGCATACAGCATAATAAATTTATATTTTGGTGACAGCAGTACAAAAATGCCACAAACCAATTTAACAATCCCCGGTGCAAATTCAGGGCTCCTACTCTCCAAGAAAAAACTTTTCAAGGACTTTTCATGCTCCTGTGCCACAAACACCAGGAATCTGCAGCAACACAAAGCAGAAGAATAAACAGTAAGTAACTTATCTCAGCATTTCTGCAATACGGTAGCCTGACGACGGTGGCTAGCAGTTTTTGCTGCCGGGCTACCAAATAATCACTTTCCATTAGCCCGACGGCTTGTGGAATTTCAAAAAAAAAAATGTCCCGAACGAAAACTCTACAACAAAACAATAATTAAAAAAAAGTGCTATTAATAATGACAAGATATGTTTTTTCCGCTGCATTCATAATACATTCGCAATATAACATACTACGTTCAGTATTGGAAAGCGCTCGATATGGTTTTTTCGATAAATAAAGTCTGACTATTATTAGCCTGGACCACGTCAAATAACTCGCAAGTGTAATATGGTCAAAAAAAATCACTTTTCTGTTCTTTTATCATTAAAAATACAATTATCATAAATAATTAATGTATCCATTGTTACCTATTACATTGAAGTTAATAATTATTTTATTTTAGGTTGTCAGTTTTTAATCTTACCCCAAATGAATCAGTGATACATGAAGTCTGAGGCAATAGGATCGCACATGGCATTTTTTGTAAATAAACTTGTAGGTCGCTATCTGATAGATCTATTGTTCTTTTGTTTTTGAAAACGGTGACACTAATCTTACATTGATTCAGGGTGCAGATATATGCATATTTTGTAATGGATTTTTTTTTAATCCTGCATTAATGAATATCACTGGTCCGACGGCTAGTGGATTTAAAAAGAATTCTAGAAGCCCTATTATCTGCAAACAAAAAAGGACATCAATTGTTTTGCAAGCTTACCCCTTGGTCTCTTCACGCCAGAATGAGGTGAGTTGAGCAAATAGTTAGAAACCTTCTTTCTCTGAAAACAAATAATCAAAATGTATTAAGAAAGGAATCCATAACCAAATACATTTCGACATGAATTGTGGCTCCCCAAACTCCCACCACCTCTTGATATGAGAAATTTAAAATAAGTCCATAAATTAAGAATATGTCACTTCTAAACAAAATTACATTTCCAAATTATTTTCCTAAAATTAACTACCAGGATGAATCACAACAAAAAATCAACACAGACTGATATTATAGTTTTACTTTACTTGTCCTGGATTTAAAGAGACAACATACCGCTTGTTCAAAGTGATAAGTGGGGTTTGGCTGTTGAGATAACAGTTTTACTTTACTTGTCATGGATGGAAAGAGACAACATACCGCTTGTTCAAAGTGATAAGTAAACTGGGGATTGGCTGTTGATCGTCGTTTTCTTTCAGTTCTTCTACCCTGCAACTCTGCAAAACAAAACATTATACCACATAAATACAGAATAGACAAAACTAATTTATATTACAATAATTTCATTCTCTTTTAGAACCTGTGATCAAATAACTGATTTTCCAAGGATTTAACAAGATACAATGTACTCCATGATATTTTCTTTAAAAAAATTAATATGCATAATATTTAGTAAAAAATAATTATTATTAAGGCGTCTATATCAGGTCATAGGATTTTAAATTTCATGGGAAATACTTTTTTTCATTTCCGTGCTTTTGGATCATAAGGAACCCATCAGAAACTGTTTTTCAGTAATCCAAAATAATGCAGCAGTGATATGAAAATCATGGGAAACAAAATTTCAGGCCCGTGGTTTTGATGACACTGTACCAACATGCTATCAGTAACGATTATTACCGTGAAATCCTATGGCCTGCTATACTGTTTGATCTTTTATACGTTGCTGGTTGATCTCTTTACAAGAATATATACCAGTACTGTGTAACTCAAAGCAATCAAGACTTATTACAGAAGAAGTAGTACTTAATAATAAATTATTATTACCTTAACAAGTCAATATTTTCTTATAGTTATAGGACACAGAAGAATATTTTAAATCCATGTTAGTAATGTAATATAAAACACTATTTATGACATGAACAATGAAAGTTAATAAAATGATAATTGTCTGGAGACAGTAGCTTATAAAAACTGAAGATAACTATTTTAAGATTAAATGGGGGAGGGGTTTTAATGAGATATTTACCTTTCAGGGAGTCAGGTGACACTAAATCAAGACATGCCATAAATTCAATTTTCTAAAAGAAATACAAATTATTAAATTTTAGACATGTAAATTGCAATATAAAAATAAAAGGAAGTGCAACATATACATGATACTATAAAGATTATCACAGTTTCATCTTCACCAATCTAATAAACAAAACGTTCCATGACAAAAGAACCAAATAAAAATGATGGTCAATGAAATAACATATTTCTGTAAAATAATAATTAAAAGAAACATGTTGCTTATCCATAACACTAGTTGCTTAGCCCTAAAACTAGCTATATTATTTTAAACCTTACTTATATTTATTATATCATTTATCATAAATATTTTGTTGATGGATCGTTTATCAACTGGAATTTGGGCTCTTAATTCCTGTAACATTTCCAAAAATGAAAATCAAAACAAATTCAAACAAATTCCAACAAAATCTATCTTCCAACTTTTTTTTTATTTCAAAAATAATTTTTGACTGAACTAATATGCATCAGGTAACATCTATTCGAAAATATAATTTTCATGCCCAAATAATAATTATATCATTTATTAGAATGACATTCTGAATTACTTAGCAATGACAGAAATCAAGTAACATTTTCACTTTGTATAGATATGAAAAATGGTTAGTTCTCTGACATCATCAAAATGTTTCTGGAACAACAATAAAAAAATGTTTTAAATAAAATCCTCAAAATTATCAAAAATAAAAATCTGCTGATCCAGGATACTAGCACCATTTACATTTTATTCGCCTTCAGCAATGCCCATGCTATAAACATGTTGCTGTATGGTATGTTTTCATATATTGTAAATCAGCTCTTTACCCCAATTTATTTTAAATATTTGTTATTTAACCAGAGTTTCCCTCAAAAGCTGATGTTTATTTTCAGTGTAATAACTTTTAAAACTATTTACCTTGTTGTTTCGCTGTTTATCAACCATCATATTTAATTCATATTAGTCATGACATACAGAAAAGAACTTGTAAAACATAAAACTGAAGTTCAACAATCACCTTCTTTTCTTCTGGTGAGTTATGTTGTTTGTCATTTGATTTTTTAATATCTTTCACATCCTTGTCAGGCATATCAAAATCAGTTTTTCGATGTGATGTATCTGGTGGTGGCATTCTATTTTCATTGTGGTTTTGCAGAGCTTGTGATCCCTAAAATATAAATATTTGCAATAATAGAAGATTTGCTCAGTCTTTAATCACTGGGGTTGGAGAAGGGGTTTTTTGGGGTGGGTGGGGGAGGGGTTGTAATACTCGGTCTTTAATGGTTGGGTATATAGCTGATATTCTAACATACACAATTTACAAAATAACCTAAAGCAAACAGAATTTTGTATTAGATAATATTATACTATATATATATTAAATGTCTTGAAAATTCATGTAATAAATAATTTGCATGGATAATTTACATTGTCATACAAATATTTATCTTATTTATTTCTAAAGCCAGTAATGGTCTAAATTATATTTCCATTACAAGCAATCCATATGGACATCCAACCAGGGTTCCAGCAGACTTCCAAGAATCAAATTTCACAACTTTTAGAAAAATTTAATCACCTTTTCGCACACAAATCTGTAACAATGTATAGGTGTATCACACTGCCATGAGCCAAAATTGAAATCTGGAAAAAACTTAATGTTTCATCTGAAAAAAAAAAACCCAGGTTTTATACTCTTTAGTGGGACTTTCAATGAGGGACATAATGCATCACTTGAAGTGATCGTTAGCAGTCTGATAAGCATGACTGAAAAAATATGGCCTGACAATTCAAAGCCCTTGAAAAAGTATTTTGCAAATTTTAAAACTTTTCCAGGTTTTTAATGACTGTGGAAACCCTATTCAATAAGTATAAAATTTCCAGCGTTAGAAATACAATAACATTAGGACTGTCCAATGTCAAAAATACATTAGGACAGTTCCAAAAATTAAAATACAGTATAACCTCGATTTACTGTCGTATAAATGTGATTTTGGCGTTATATCGAGTTGGTGTTAAAGTGAGGGTGCCAAGGATGTGCCACCAAACATTACTGTCACGTGATCATCAGAGCGGCTTTTTGTTTTGTACCACTACTTCTTTGAATTGCAGAATCACTGCAATGACAACTAACTAACACAGTGATGTTGTCAATCTTTAGACAATAACAAAAGTAACAATTCCTGATGAGCTTAATTACGACCAATATACTCCTGTCGAGCCGCTTGATTACAGATAACTGAAGCACTGGCGACAGAATGCATTTTGTTCAAAAACATGTTTGGCGGATAGCGCTAAATAGAGGGAATTAACAAAGAAAAAAATGGTACTTGGAAGAAAGTTGGCAATACGAGAGGTTGGCGTTAAATCTGGGGGCGGGATAAATCGAGGTTATACTGTATACCGCATTGGACGAAACATAATTTTTATTTTGGTTTTTTTTGGGGGGGTGGGAGGCGTTCAAAATGTAATAACATACATTATAATAGTAGTAATAGCATTAAAAGTTAGCACAGCCTCAGACCTCCCTCGTTAGAATTTCTGGAACATCCGTTACCTGCACTGCTGGTTTGTTGGTATTGATGTGATATTGTGGGACTCGAATTGGTGGGGAAGAGCTTCGAGAGACTTGAGATTTCACCGTCGGTGGGGCTGCTTTCAATGGAATATTGTTGTTTACTGTCAGTGTTTGAGGCAAGGTGGTCCAAGCCATCTTGCAGCTTAGATCAGTGGCTTGAAGGGTCTGACCGACAGCTGGCTGGATGGTGACCGCTTGACCACTGCTGACCAACTGTGCTGTTAGCTGCTGCACCGGAACACTGGTTATAACTTGAGACTTAACGAAAGAAAAAAATATTATTTGAGGCTATAAGTGTTTCATAAATGTACCACTTTGTGGTATAGTTATTACTACAGTATGTACACTTAACCTTTTGGATACTACAGACGATTTCTCAACAACATTATGCAAATGCTTAAATACTGAAGGGGACATTTCTCAACAATCTGATCAAATGCACTCTTCAGAATTGTTTCCTATGTCTATAAAAGCATTATGGGAGGAAATGACACAATACTTATATAAGTAGAATATTCCAGATTGCATATGTGGTGGGTTTTTGAAGCGTCAGAATTCCTTTATCAATCAATATTTTCGCTTTATAAAACTTTTTTGTTTTTGCTGATTTTTTCACTATGTTACTGGCAATGGTGGCATTGCATGTTGATTTTGTAGAGCTGAAGGGAAATTCTGAAAGGAAATGTGAGGGTAAATTTGTAGGTTGTACTGATTATGAAAATCGCGAGGCAGTAGTGAGAACGGGTGGTGATACAAGTGTTTTGGATGTCAGTGATGCAAGTGTTTAATAAATAATGAAAACAAAACAAGTATTTAAACACATACTCCTACGGACCCTTGACTTAATTAATTTTAAATATAAACATCTGATTTGTCCATAGAAATACTTCATTCAAATACTTACCTAACCACCACATCTCGCTTATTATCAATATTTTAAAAATATAATGAATTATGCTCACGGGCAAATAAATCAAAAAGAAATGAAGTTTTTTTCCGTTGAAAGTGTGACATATATATTTTGAGTCACGTGACGGTTATTCCCCCATTAGACGTTATTTTAAAACTTCTGAATATTTTTGTAGCTGCAAAAACATTTCGTACAGATTTATTTCACCCAACGAAATATTTTTAAATGTGAAAAAATTTGGATGAACTCGACATGGAATTCCCTATACTATGGTTCAGTTAAAATGTCTTGTGTGATATGAAAACAAGATATAGTATAACAAACGCATGTAAGTTTCATTCGTAATCAATATTTAGACTACAAAGCCTGTGGGACCATGCCTTTAACGTAAGATGTTTATTTAGTATGTTCACTCTTAATAAAGAATGTAATCAATGGGTTTTAGTGATTTATACTACTATAAACAAATAAGATGATCTGATTTTTTAAACTTAAAATCATTGAATAAATATTTTGTGCATGCTAAAAATTTACTTTGTGTTGTTTAACTGCACACATTTCTTAGACATTGTTATTAAATTTGGGTGGACCTGAAACATATAATTAGTTTTACACAGTCGTACGATTAGAAAATTAAAATTACCTTGATGTGTGCAGCTGGCACTGCAAGACTGAAAGCCGATGGGATGTTGGTGGGTAGGAGGATGGCTTGAGTTTGTATTTGTGGTGGTCGTGGTAGAATCATGGCGTGACTCACAGGACTAGTAATCTGTTTGGGTGCCAGTACTTGTAATGGTTGCTGCTTCACCAGCTCCTTTCTCAAATTCTGAACTATAGTTTTCTGAAAAAAATATGTATTAAATAAAGATTAAAGAACAATACAGGTCTTGATGCTGTGTCTAGGTAGTTAAAATAATTTAATCTTAACTTGACCTTAAAATAACTTTAGTCGTTATGTGCGTCTTGAACTTCTACCATTAAAATATCATGATTTAACAAGTTCCTTTTATAGATCACATCACCTGCAGCCAAAATCATCCCCTAGTAACTCATAACATACCATTCTGGTATTTAGATTGATCCCTATTTGCAATACTATTCAAAACAAACCTGACTATTAACCAAAACCAATAAAGTTCAGTCTACTGCATAAAAACAAAGTGAAAGACATCGTTTGACTAACAAATGTTTCTGTGATCTAGATGTGAAGGGTAATATCATTTGTGATAGAAAAATATCAATTTATTAATATTTATTCACTTTAATGTTGACAATACATTGAGTTCAGAAGGAAAACATAATGTTTTAATATATATGTATCAGACAGTTTTAAAACGTAAAAAAAAAAATCAGATTTTTTTAAAATATTGTCTTTAATATTTGGAAATTAAAAAAAGTTCAGCTCTACTGAACTTAACTTAAAACATTGCTTGTTTTAATTAATTTGTACATCAAAAATACAATAAGCATCCCTCAAAATGTGTGGTAGCAATCGGTTTGCAGCAGCTTTGAACTGCTGTTGCAAAAAATAAATATATTATGCAATATACTAATTTTACAAAATATTTGACTCTTGCTTAAATCAGATTCCAACCCCTGCAATTAAGAAAATGTCCACGGCAAAATAAATGTTGTTGAGAAATAGTGTCCAGCATAAAGTATACATTATTTATAATAATTAGGGGAAAATATGCACTGTACAAAAACAAAAGTGCCATGGAGAATGAAAATCTCCATGGCAATCTCTACAACACTGTCTATTGCCACGGGTAATTTCAGGGGTTGAGATTCATAAATTCACACATAAACCTGATTAATACTAAAGTTGACTATTTTAGGATTTAATGTCTTGGTAAATTGTACTCTGCAATTCTGAGCTTTAAAAAGTAGACCTCAAACTTTACATAATGTATTTTCAAGAATGAAAAGTAAGATTTTTAAATGGATTTGCACTCACATCATAGAATACAAGCTTTGAAAGTAAAAAATAACTAAAAACTGAAATGTAGTAACTTATTATAAATTAAAGAACAAAAAAAAAACTTATAAATATGCTATTTAACAACATCCATAAAGTGTCGTTATACTAAACACTTTACAAAATTAACATGGCTGGCTTCTGCAACCAATCAGTCCAATGTTATACACTAATGTACAGTGTAGGATTTCAACTCTAATAAAAAGAAAAAGACAAAACTGGTAGAAAGTGTAAAAAATCAATAAATTCCTGCTGCATTAGGCTTTCATAGTAGGTCACAGAACTTCTCTTATCACTGACAAAGGTGACAGTAACAAAAGCGATTTCAACTTACTTGCTGATCACTAAGAACCATGATTTCACCCTGCAAGTGGTGGATTCTGCTTCTGAGACCAGTGTTCTGGGAAAAGAAATGATAATTACATGTTTTCATAGTGGCAGTAATAAATCTGACAACACTTACATGTAGAAAATGGCCGCACTAAAAGTTTCCACAACAAAAATCAATAACTTGGCTGATAGCTGAGAGAACAGGCAGGGTTGTTGATGAGCTTGTACAAAAGTGGGAATAACTGATATCTTACCTCAGGATCTGCCTTCATCTTCACGACCAGCTTCTGCAAATAAAGAGAAAACAAACAATAACATGACTGAATTAGTTGAAGGCATTATCCTTTATCAATAAAGTTTACTTTTTGGATTGCATTATGCTAAGAGTAAGAATCCAGGAAAGCGCATCTTTATGGACCTGTCGCACCGAACCCATGGAAACGAAACGTTTTCGAAAACAACACGTTCAATAAGTAACGAAATCAGGCATGTGTTGCGTTATATGGTTATTATTATCTATAAAATCAAATTTTGACATTTATTCATAATTTCCCAACTTTGTCACAAAAACTTGTCAATGGGCAAGGCGATCGATAATCTCTGGCTTTGAAAGAAGTTTCTCAGTAGGCCTACCTGATGGTTTTGGATCGCCTGTTTAAGTTTAGACTGGATTACATCCAGATCGGCCCTAGCCATCGTGGAAGTGGCACACTGCTCCAGACCCAATTAACTCCTGTTTCACAGCTTTTGTTCAGAGTTAATGAGTTAATCCACACCGCAATCAAATAATCAAATACTGTTAGAGTCTGAAAGTACAAAACACCACCGGGCCAAATCAATTTTCATACGCGAATGTTGTTGTTGTTTTGTTCAAGAAATTTAATGGTATTCCATGCATCGAATATTCCATTGGCGTATTTAAGGCTTTTAAAACTTAGCAGTAGATGTCAAATTAAAGCAAAAGTTGACTGTCAAGACTTAAAAAATAAAAGACCAGCGCACTATTTTTTGTCTTGGGAGAAATAGTAGCGTGCTGCGGTCAACTTTTGGGGTTGATTGTCGCTCTTGCTCGTCAAGACTTCACTGCGGCTTTTTTGATGTTCATTGAAAATTCTAATCATTGTCTTAAACTTCGCATAAACAGCTGTATTTTATTGTGGGTGAGTGCTTTTTTATCTGATACGTTAAAAACAGTTTATGATGAAAAATATATAATTAATTCCGGATAGTTATAATGAGACTACAATGTAGCACTTTGTATTACTTTAAAAATAGTCTGGTCCACTATCGTTAATGATATAATTAAATGGTACAATAATGAAGGTGTTTTATTATTAAAATTGGAACTTTCTAAAAAATAAAATAAAAAGTACGGAAAGTATATGTGATAAACTATTTAAATTGTCAAAAATCTGTAAACTAACATTTTTATTAAAAGAGTAAAGACTTGCAGGTTTTATATAGTCTGTGCTATTTTTATTTCCTTTGTAATCTAACCTTTTTCGTCCAATGAAGAATTTTAGTTAACAGTGTTCCACATTTGGTGTTGGGTACACACTATTCTCTGTACTCATCCTCGTCTATAACTACCCACCCCCAAGATGCCAATAAATAACGTTTAAAGGGCATTAAAATGTCCATGTTTGCCAACCATACCTTTCAAAACAAAACAGAAAGTTTTATAAAGGTTTAAAATTGCAACTTTAATGATTCAGCTGCCAGGAAAACGCGTTTCAGAGGATCTAAATTTTCCCTAATGGCTTATAATACCCCTCCAAAATAACCTAATAAAAGGGTGTGTGTCTTTGGTTGGTTGGTTCAGGCACGGCAGAAGCAAGTGAAAATGGGGGTGGGGGAGACTAACCGAGCCAGGCTCGAAGCGCTGAGTTTCAAATGGATACAAGGTTATGCTTAATTCAGAATTTGGAGAAAGCTAGATACCCCAGCTCCCTCCCCCGCCGTTCCGCCTTTGGTGTATTTTTTTTTAATGTTATCATTTTAAATGACATTTGCCAGGAAATTACATTTCAGTTATTATGGAAGATGACATTTACAGGGATTAGATGCTTCCGGAACCTCTTAAGACTACACGAGCGCTTCGCTTATGTTGTACCATGTAGTTTCCTTTTTAACATAACAGTATTTATAAATTTGCTATGTTAAGTGTTTCCTCGGTTTACACCTACCCCAACTATTGTGAAACCTTGGACCCACTCAGAGTCATGTTGGGTCTGAAATTGCTATGCATGAAAACTGTATCATTTTATAAAGATATTATGGAGTCATTCATTAACGATTGGCATCTGACACTCCTCGGTCTCGGAGAACCGTAAAAATAAAAAATAATAATTTAAAAAAAAAGCAATGTGTAGAGGTATTAGTGATCTTTTAGAAAGGCAACGGGCTAGGAAACTGCATTAAAAGGGGACCCGTTAAAAAAATAAAAATTAAAAAAAACTTACCACATGAGTAAACCTGTATTTGAATTTGATTATTTTTAGTGATCTTCGTAAAATGATTTCTGTGCGATATGTTTCTGAAGACGTTTGGTCAAGGGGAAATCAAAGCTAGATATCAAACCTAGATACTAAGAATCAGGTGCATGCCATTCAGTAAACTTGTGGCAATTTATTGTTCTGGGGCGTTGGAGTCGGGGAGGGGGCTGAGGGCTGCAGCCTCCCGCAATAATTTAAAATTTTAATCTTATTGTGTTTTTTGGTAAAGTCAGTTGCTTCTTATTATTAGCGGGGGGGGGGGGGGGG
>JAULBS010069366.1:0-22119 GCA_032355785.1 Symmetromphalus regularis | reverse complement strand
TTACATCGATAAGGTGAAGGCCGAGGCATTGAAAATCGAATTGTGATTGGATGCTTCAAAATCTTCTCCTGCTACGACGCGCAGCCCACCTTTTTCAACTATGTTTGTCAGGGGTCCAAACGGACTCGGAGTGACCGGAGTGACCCCTGTCATTGTGAGGATGCCCGACACGTGACTCGAAATATACACGTCACTCGTAAGTGATGGTAAATACCTATTTTCAGTTTAATTCAATTTATGTATTTAAGGCTAGCGTATACATTGATCATATGGTACTGAGGGACGGGGTGGGCGTTTACCCCCTCCACCCCCACCCCACCCCAATAATCTACTGCGCTCTTTTTTGTGACAATACATTTCTAAATAAATTTGGAAGTACAATATATTTTAAAACTGTTATAAATGATAGCAATATTGTAAAAGATATACATGTACATTATAATTATGATAAATATAGTGTGTTTTGATATTCTATAGTCAGTGTCGTATACTAGGATTATAAACCGGATTCGGGGGGGGGGGTCTTTTTTTCTTTTTGTTGTTGTTGTTGTTATATATATATAATTGTAACCAAAATCTGATATATAATCCCAGTCGTTCCTAAGGACCTGATAGGCCCGTACAAGCCAGGGGTAGGGTGTGTTACCAGTTTTTATCTCGGGTAAAGATTCCTTTCTCCAGTCCAACATTTAAGGTAACGAAACTTGCACACACACACACACACAGGCACACACACACACACACACTTTGAAAATTCGTCCTACGGTGCTGCAATATATCCAAACTTCGCCAGTTTAGTTGAACTATGAATGTGTGAACAAGATTAACGTGCTTATATCTCTAGAAAGGTGGGCACATATTTCAGTTGAACTATTGTACACATAGTTAATACAACATTTTTTAACCCGTTACGCTCCAATTGTCTTATATAAGCAAGCGTGTAATATTTATACCACATCGTATATCATTGGTATAACGATATATCATCTATAAAATAACAAAAATAAACTCAGATATTCAACTTACAATTAAACCGAATTCCCATTTCTGCGTCTTATCGATAGATGGCTTCCATGTTTCTCTCAACAAAAGCCTTACATAGCGAGATGCCTTTGTAGAAATGTTATACGGCCTACTGACAGTTAAAGATTCGCTGTACCGGTACGTATAAGTCAAGAGGTATTTTATGTGTAAGCTAATAATATTTTGTTCACAGGTCAGTCACCTGATGTTAGTATGTCATACGAAGTGTATCGTTGTCGTTGTTTTGACAGCACTGGTAGGTTAACCTGCCCAACATTACGTAAATGTTGGTGGGTTTTTTCCTCCAGAAATTTATAGGACCTAATAATTGCAGTAGCGGATCTAGAGGGAGAGTCCAGGAGGTCAGGAAAGCCCCTTTTCTAGAATAGTTTTTTTTAAATATATATTTCCCGAGTGGAAGGACGTGAACATTTTTCCTCAGTGCAATTCAGAAATCTTGCATCCGCGCCTGGATTGTCGTTATTCCATTAGCAGTAACAGTATGGGGTTAATCTCAGTAGTAGACGAAATGCAACAAGTTGTGTGATCGAATCCACTTAATGGATTTCTAGGACTTTTAAAAAACATACACTAGTAATAATAATAATAATCTTCAAACGTTTAACTGGTGGAAGAATGTTTCGTCCTGTCTGATAGCGATTGCCACAGCGAACTGAATTGAAATGGGGTGATACTGTAACTATTAAATAATTTATAATTATGATAAACACAAGGACAATAAGACAATATTTTTAATTTGCTTAGGATTTTTAAGACATGATTTCGAGAATAAAAATCAATTTAAAATAATCTTTAAAAATTCGTTTTCCTACAAAATAATAATATTATTATTATTATTATAATGACAACAAAAATAATAAATAATTTAATCAAATTTTAAAAACTAATAAAAGGTTTAGCTGTAGAATTGTTTAGTATTGATTTTAATACTCGGTACCAAAAGAATTTAAACGCCTAAAACACTTTTAAATTTTCTTTTTGTTTATTATTCATAAACGTCTGTTACAAATAGCCTGTCCCAGAACAGGTGGCCAACATGATACAGGACATGATGTTTTACAGTACAACTTTGAAAAACAGCAAACTCTCAAAAACAAATAATGAAAATATTTAATTTGTTTATTCGACATTCTTTTGCACACTTGCATACGCATTCCCTTCTACACTTTATTCAAGGTCATCTAGTAAATAGTGTTCAAATCATGTATTTTTCTCGTGGATAAATATTGGTAAAATATTTATACTTTTTTATTGTTTTTTATCATGTTTACATTATTATTATTGAATAACTTAATGTGTACATTTAATTGATAAGCAAGTTTGTATTTTAAACTGAAATCCATGACTGTATATTTTGAATATATACATATCCTGTTTTGACAAGCAGGTTAAGTTATGATTATGAAAAGGACATACTATTTATCAGTGTACACATTACGTACTTAATATATCATTGACACTATCTTAGATTTGTTTTGAAGTTGGTCATATTAGTTGCATATTATGTCAGTAATTCATTCCGAGCTGTTTGTCCGATGTATTCAATCTGTTGAGCAGTTTGGGCTATTTTCCTTTCCAACCAGTGGTCCACTACTGGTTTATCAAAGGCCGTGGTATGTGCTGCCATGTCTGTGGGACGGTGCATATAAAAGATCCCTTGCTGCTTATGGGAAGGAGCAGCCTACGTGGCGGCAGCGGGTTTCCTCTAAAGACATATGTCTGAATCACCACATGTATGACGTCCAATAGCCGATGATAAGATAAAAATCAATGTGCTCTAGAGGCGTCGTTAAATAAAACAAACTTTACTTTATTTTTCTTTGATAGTTTGAGAGAGCCTTTAATATAAGTGATCTAAAATTGACATTTTTTTTTAATTATTTTTTTATATTATGTCGTTTGACTTCAAATTTATATATTTATATACAACATGACTCACACACCTTTTAGCGACATAAATATTTTACTTACAAAACACTGTCATGAGATTAGGGCCACGTTCAGGTTTTTGCGGGTTCCCTCTCATTTTGCCTACAACCCAGTTTGTCTACACCCAGTTTGCCTACGATCCAGTTTGCCTACGATCCAGTTTGTCTACTCTCATTTTGCCTACACACTGTTTGCCTACAACTCAGTTTGTCTACACCCAGTGTGCCTACGATCCAGTTTGTCTACTCTCATTTTGCCTACAACCCAGTTTGTCTGCACCCGGTTTCCCTACGATCCAGTTTGCCTACGATCCAGTTTGCCTACGATCCAGTTTGTCTTCTCTCATTTTGCCTACAGTAAGAAAAAGTGTATCCACAGTTAAAAATGGAACGCTCCGCGTTTGGTCCCCGTATTAATAAAAAGAAATAACATGGGGAAATAATATGACAAATATTTTATAAAAACTATTTACTTTACAGAACAGAACAGAACAAATTAAAATGAACTCACAGATATTATGGAAATATGTTAAACAAAATGTTCACAGTTCATAGTCATCTTTACAAGTACATTTTTAACAAATATGATAAATATTTTATTATAATCACTATTTACTTTCCAGAAGAAGAAACAATTAAATTATCTGTGAGTTCATTTTAATTGTTTCTGTAAATATGTGTCGTATTATTTCTTTTTATTATACACGGGGACCATACGTGGAGTGTTCCATTTTTAACTGGGGATGCCACATTTGCATACAGTAGGCAAAATGAGCGTAGACAAACTGGGTTGTAGGCAAACTGTGTGTTGGCAAACTTGGTTGTAGGCAAACTGTGTTGTAGGCCACTGGTTGGGACGGAAAATAGACCAAAGTAAATTCAATGATGACTTTCTGTTGCTTTAACGTACGTACATTATTTATGTTTTCATTAGTTTGTGTTAAAACATAACAGCTCATGAACCGTCGATAAGGCAGGATGTTCTTATCTCACGTAAGCACCGGGAGTTATCACGTTCTACCAGTAATTCGCGAATGTCTGTAAATGATACTATTGAAAATATGACTGTTTTGTACAGAGAGGATAGTTTTACGCCACAAAAATAGCATAGTATGATACAAAGTGTATAGTATAATATATAACATGCGTAGTATAATACAAAGTGTAAAGTGTAATACAAAGTGAATAGTATCATACAAAGTGAATAGTATAATACAACATGTAAAGTATAATACAAAGTGTATATAATACGTGTATAGTATAATACAAAGTGTATATAATACGTGTATAGTATAATACAAAGTGTATAGTATAATACAAAGTGTATAGTATAATACAAAGTGTATAGTATAATACAAAGTGTATAGTATAAAACAAAGTGAATAGTATAAAACAAAGTGTATAGTATAATACAAAGTGTAAAGTATAATACAAAGTGTAAAGTATAATATAAAGTGTACAGTATAATACAAAGTGTAAAGTATAATACAAAGTGTATAGTATAATACAAAATGAATAGTATAATACGTGTATAGTATAATACAAAGTGAATAGTATAATACGTGTATAGTATAATACAAAGTTTAAAGTATAATACAAAGTGTATAGTATAATACAAAGTGTATAGTATAATACAAAGTGTAAAGTATAATACAAAGTGTATAGTATAATACAAAGTGTAAAGTATAATACAAAGTGTATAGAATAATACAAAGTGTATAGTATAATACAAAGTGTATAGTATAATACAAAGTGTATAGTATAATACAAAATCATTTAAAATACATGCACACGGTATTTAGATTTTGCCTAAGCCATACAAATTGTAAATTATCCATACTTTATTTAAGCCATACAAATTGTCCAGTATTCATGTTTTTATTTAAACAATACAAATTGATAGTATTGAGATTTTATTTAAGCCGATTGTTTTGGGTTTTATTATAGTTTTTTTTTATATATATATATATATCTCAGCAAAGTACCTATATATTGTACACTATTCGTGTTTTACAAGCATAGGTCATGGTGTTCTTGTTTACATCGACCAACCATTTACAAGTTACATACTATCCGTGTTAGAAATCTCATTATATATTCATTATTTTTATCTGAATATTAATCCTGTTAAATAAAAACTAATTATATTACAATGTCTGGCGACCCCTTCAAACCCCTATTAACTCCTACTAAACATGTATTACATCATATTACTGACGTCAATAGGGAGAGCCATCCCGACTGTTCTGAAGTGTGTTAAAGAAAGATAAAGGCTGACATGCTAGTGTCAACACAGGTAAGTGCAGGTATGGCTATGGATTGTGTTTGCGTCACTTCACTGTACAACAAAGGGTCCGTGTAGAGAGGGAGGGCATGGTTGAGTTCCTATGTAGGACACAAATTGCCTATAGGCAGAGTTTGTCAAACATTACACTGCGTTCAGGACGAAATTGCTAGCTAGACTAGTTTTTGCGCTTCATGTTAAACTCAATGAGAACGTTTGGAACCAGTGAACATGCTACGTAGCGACCGCGAATGCTAGGGTGTTCTGAACGCATGGAGGTCTACTAGTCCACTCGTCCACATTGCTTTGACGCTGTACTCTTATTGATGTTTTAGCATGCATACGTTTTCCTTGTTTTGTTTAACTGTTGTAAATGGATCTGGGATTGTTTGGTGGATGTGGATCTAAGTGGATGACCCAGTGATAGATGGCAGGATGGTTGGAGGCGGTGAGTTATTTAAATGTCATAAACTACATACAGTATAGATACATGGCTTCTAATCTGTGTGTAAACTGTATTTGATCTATCTCATGACACTGTTTCGCCGTGACGGTCACCTATATCAATATACGCTCTGACGATTTTTTAATTTCTGGTTTGTTAGAGACAGCAAGTTATCAGGGGCGGATGCAGGATTTCTGAAATGGGGGAGGTCCAAATGTAACGGGTGAATAAGACTGTAGAAAAATAGTTAATTTTCAAGTCCTTCCACTCGGAAAATATGTTAAAAACAATTTCTTGATTAGGGTAGTCCGGACCCCCTGGACTCCTCTCTGGATCCGCTCCTGGCTACTATGGGTAGATATAGGTTTTGTAAAAATGGACAAGGATGTATTGATTCGGTTCTGGGTATTAAAGAAGAAATGAGGAAGTTGTTTGAACTCTAAATTTGTGTGAACAACCGAGGATCTGTAATATAGTATAACATAACGATTTTGTTTTTTGTTTAATGACTCCACTAGAGCACATTGATTTATTAATCATTGGCTATTGGATGTCAAAAAATTCGTTATTTTGACATGTAGTCAAGTGTGAGCCAGCCTCCAACGAGATTTGAAATACTGTCATCAGCTGGAGCCAGGATTTTTTAAGAGGGGGGGCTGGGGGGTCTTTTTGTTTTTAAAAGGGCACTTGCGATCGTAGCGAGCAACACTTGCTGGGGGCTCCCGGTGGGGTCCAGGGCCAAAACCCATTGTGGGGGTAAATTGGGCGAAGCTCCATTGAAGCCCCAGCATTTTTGACAGTTACAGGCCTTATTTAATTGATTTCATTGGCCAATATATATATATATATATACAGGCAATTAACTGAGATAACCAAAACCAAATAACTTTTCAAAAAGCTCGGGGGCTCTAGCCTAGTTTGAAAGGGCACTTTAGAAAAAGGGGGGTTCGTTCGAACCCTACGACGGGCTAGTTGAGAGTCCAACGTTCTACCGCAGAATCACTGAGGCTCATTAAATTAACATAACGTAACGCAACACATAACATCATATGACATCATATCATATATCATATCATATACCATATAATGTAAAAATAGTACATAATATGTAATATATAACATGATAATTCCATTCTTATAACTACATTAATAAACCACTTTTTCAGTTTTACTTTATTTACAAATGTTGCTTTAAAATAGAAAATAGTTCAAATACAAAAAAGATGGTGTCTATCCGGTACATGTTATCCCCAGTTTATTCACCTTGAATCTGTATATGTTTTGTGTATTTAAGACAATAACGAACAGGAGCTCCTAACCAAGCTAGGGTAGTAACGAACTATGTGGTAATCGAGATTTTATATTTAATTAATATTAACAACGCAACATTTCACTAATGGCTTCACGGCTGTGCCTAAGCCTACACACTCAACGTCAGGAAAATAGAAATCACCTAGGCTACGTCTTTTACGAAACACGTTAGGCGCGGATGCTGGATTTCTGAAAGGGGGTCCAAATTTGTTATTTGAATAGGACTGTGGAATTTGCACGTCCTTCCACTCGGAAAATATATACATAATTTCTTTTTTTAATTCTATAAGGGGTTCCGTACCCCTCTGGAACCGCTACTGTACCTAGGCGGATCAAGTGGAGTCTGGAGTCTCTTTACCCATTTTTATGTATCGCTGCTTCAGAACCAAAAGGGTGTAAGTCTGGGTTTGGCACTTACTGGTATCACTGAATGCCCCTAAGAGAGCTGCATCTGCTGCACAGCGAGTCTGTGTAGGTTTCTGTAGCTATCTCACATGTATCTAGAAATCGAGATATCCCATATAACACTTGTATCTAAGTGAGAAACAGTTTTGGCCCTTATCTCTAGTTTTTGCTACCCCAACTTACATCCTTTTGGCTCTGAAGCAGCGATATATAAGAAAGATCTTCATCGGGTTCCCAGATCAACGCACAACTTCCATATCACTCTCTTTGTTTTTTGTTTTTTCCCCCTTTTTAATGTAAAGAACTTCTAAATATTCTATACTATTATTTTGTGGCCAAGGAATATTAATCTAATCAAAGTGACAAACGTTTAGCTTAGTTTGGACAACTGTTGGTCAAATATGGCCAAAATCGAAAGATTTTAAAATAGACTTGTTGTTGTTACCATTGTATTTCTAAGACCTTATTTATTTGTTTACACTTTTTTTTAATTTGTACCAGTTGTAGACTACTGGCTGCAATGAGAAATAGCCCAAAAGGATCCGTGGACGGGGATCGATTTGGTGATCTGTCGCACATCAGACGAACGTTGTACCTTTTGTGCTTTGTCCATCTCTTTTAAAACGAGAGAAATGCGATAAACGATAAGCGATGTTTGTGAAGATACTTCAGGTCAAAACCACCGAAAGCTATTGTTAGGATGGGGTCTGATAATTTGAATGTATAAGTATCGATAAATGATAATTATCGCCAGTGACTTCGGGCATAAAATGATGTCTGGGTCTATGCATATAAAATCTTTAAACTTTGGTCTCATAAGTAATAGACTTAGAAGATTTTAACGTTATGCAACATCATACAAATTTATTAAAATCTAACTTACATTTAGGATACGTTAGACTTCGTGGGCGGGGAGTAGGGGTGTGGGGTGAATAGGTTACGTTGCCATTTCACTGCTACCAGACGTTCTCGTTATATTTAACATGAAGCGCAATAACTTACTACAATCTGAATATATTTCATACGGATTTTAGCTGTGGTAGTGTGCCCGCCTGAGATTAGACTGATCATCTTATAATGAACCCATTGGCTACTTGTTTGTTCCAGCCAGTGGTCTAAGACCGGTGTAACAAAGGTCATGCAATGTGCATTTTTGTTTGTGGGATGGTGATAAAAGTTATCTTACTTGTAATAGGAATGAGTAGCCTATGTAGCGGTGGTGGGATACTCTATGGTCCATGTATCACAAATACTATGCGTATGAATACATAATACCACGGATTATCCCATGTGATGAGGTGTTAAACAAACGATTGCTTCTTTCGTTTAGACGTGATATCGTGAATTTGATTGTTATTCATGAGTGTAATCTTCACGGGTTTTTTTTCTATACGTCAAATGAATTCTGTCATGTGCAAAAATGCCATAACATTCGGTCATTCGGAACTCTAAATAATATTTAAATCCTTTCTAACCACTACTTATATGAATGGGTTTTTCATTTAGAATTTCTATCTTCGTGTCTTCTCGGATAATTCATATGATCGATGTGCACCTCTTAGGGATTATTCTGTAGATTATTTCAATTTCTCGCAGACACAAATCCATTTCGTGTCCATTATCAACATCAATACCGAATCACGGAGGACGCCGATAACGCTAATTGTCCGTTCCGATTCGTTTCTAATTGGATGACGCATGTCAGACTATGACGTATGTGGTATTTAGTGTCAGCGGTGTGGTCAAGACATTATGTTAACGCTAATTAATTAAGAACAATTTTAATGATACAAATGATGCTGATCTTTTATGACACATAAGTAAAATCAGTGTTGATGACATCTCAATAAAAAGTCAAATCTACGATTTGTTACTACTACCTGTTTCTGTAAATGCGACAGTCGATTCCTGGAAGCGGAGGGGTGGGGGCGGAACCGGTGGACTTCTTGGAAGTGGGGGAAGGAGCCGGGTCTAGCGGGGCAGAGGTATGCTCTCTTATTATTTTTGGAAAACCTCAAGTTTTTAAAATGCCTTTTCCTACTAAAACCTTCAAACTATAATAGACCCACTGTGTACTTCGGTATATTTGTGCTAAGACCACATGTCTAAATGTTACATTGATACAATAAAGAGAAATACTGGAAAAGATTATTATTTAGGCATTTTAATTTCAAATTTTCGAAGCAAAACGTGGGTGTTAATTATGTTTAAAAAGTGGGGGTTCCCTCGTCACACACACACCGGATTTACACCCTCTGTCTGTCTTTCTTCCTCTCTGACATTGTATAACTAACGAATACTTAAAGATTAAATTTATTAATATTCTAAAGTAATAATAACAACAACAATAAACTAAAAATTACTAGTTTTATATTTTATCGTCTATCCAACTTTTCAAAGAATCTGTAAACTAATAAATAAATGTTACTAAAAACATACCTTGGTTTATAACAATTTTTACTAATGCAAAATATAAACAACTACAGTTTTAATAAATTTGTTTATCTTTCCAGTCAAGGGAAATCATCGGTTACTTTTACAAAAGATAGCAATAGTTGATAAAAACAGAATTCCGCGGAGCGGTAAACATTCTCCTTACGTTCAGTACACGCTAGCCTCCGCAGGCACAATGTAGCGAATTCATTGATTCCAAAGGTACTTACTGGATTTAACATAGTGAGCGTCCGCTAGATATTTGGTCCTGAACGCAAATTGGTTTAATATTTTAAATATACTTGACATTTTACCTTTAATTACATTAATTAGCATTGCATAAAAGGCAAAGGCGAAAATCGGTTCCTGAAAGTGGGGGGACGGAACATCCCACTGTTCAAAACGTGGGGTGGGGACATCACTCATGTCTAAAAGGTGGGAGAGACGGAGCATCCTCCTGTCCAAAAAGTAGGGATGTGTCCCCACCCCTCCATTATAGATCCCTCTGGGTAGTTAGGTATATTAGGTTACAATAAAGAGAAGTAAAGTTTGTTTTATTTAACGACGCCTTTTGAGCACATTGATTTTTATCTGATCATCGGCTATTGGACGTCATACATATGGTCATTCTGACATATCTCTTAAGAGGAAACCCGCTGCCGCCACATTGGCTACTGTTTCCGATAAGCAGCAAGGGATCTTTTATATGCACCGTCCCACAGACATGACAGCACATACCACGGCCTTTGATAAACCAGTTGTGGACCACTGGTTACAATAAAGAGAAATACTGGAAAAAATATATTATTTGGCATTTAAATTGAATTTTTTGAAGCAAAAAGTGAGGGGATAATTATATGGGCGTCCCCCTTGTCCAGAAAATGGGGGTACGGGCCCCCCACTCGTCCCCCCCCCCCCCCACCCGGAATTCAGGAACATTATATTATAATATATGTCTGTATATAATATACCTTTTAGACATGAGGGATGTCTAATATTATAGGGTTGAAAATAAAATATGTAAATTTACGTAAAACTGTTAAATAAAACCTAATCAATCTTACCAAGCCTAAAATATAATCATATTAACCGCATGGCGAGTTGGTTCAAACATCAGTGGGATGTGTAAGCCCCTGGTGACAAATATTTACTTTGAATATCTTCTATTGATTTCACATTTCTTAAAGGCGTGAATAAATAGATTTTCTCTATATATAAAAAAATGTGTTAAAGGCATGTGTAGACGTAGGAATAAAGTCTTATTAGGTTCATTCAGGTGTGTGTAAATACAGCTAGGTTAAAACAAATTGTATTTAATGAACTGTCTGTATATCTCAAAAGACAACATAATTCATTTTCCTGATAATAAAGAAACGGGGGCTGAGAGATAGTAGGTGAATGCAGAAGATGGCGGGTCTCTGAGGTGACTGTGAGAATAAGACAAGAAATGTTGATAT
Source organism: Symmetromphalus regularis (assembly GCA_032355785.1). Taxonomy (NCBI): domain Eukaryota; kingdom Metazoa; phylum Mollusca; class Gastropoda; order Neomphalida; family Neomphalidae; genus Symmetromphalus; species Symmetromphalus regularis. Next base: position 10,812 of record JAULBS010069366.1, on the reverse strand, counting down.
CCTAAAACCTGATTTCATGACTTATGGAGCAACAATATTAGCTATGGTCACTTTAATATATAAATGTACATGTATATGAAGACGTCAAAGGCAAAACGATCTTAGTCACATTGAAGTCAAATTGAGAAAAACGATAATGAATGATATCACTTTGTTTTGCCAAAAGCAGTAAAAAAAAAATAATCTCGTTTTTAAGTACTTTGATCGTTCTGCATGTTTAGGGATATCTGAAAACAAGCGTGTTCGTAGGTAGTTATAGGTGGTAATATCAGGTCAAATTATGGAAAAAATTTCCGTTTGTTTTGCCGTTGACTTCTTCATATTTATTTGTTGGGGAAATAATTATGGTTTGGACCTGGTTTTCTAGCATCTCTAACGGGCGTAGCTACACTTCTCACTGTAAACACATGCGAATAATTTCACTGTCATATTTTTTCCATACTAATTTTTTTATTATTATTATTAGCTGATCTGGTACTACCATATCTTGTGCTTACAATTTTCAAATGTCTGGCTACGTCCCTGTCCAAAATCCAAATAAAATGCTTACGCCAATACATTGTACGCCGTTCTTTCGGTTAACAAATAACTTTCAATTGCTAAACTGGTGGTAATTGATGAATAAATTCATAATGGGTGTTGGGTGTTAGAACTTTTTGTTTCAAAATGGGTGTTGGGTGATAAAAAATTCAAACCTAAGCAAAATGAAATAAAAAGTGAATTCAGACAAATCTACAATGATATTTGAGCATCGTGGGAAATATGTAACAGTCCTAGATCGTATGCTCTGTCGTGTGTGGCTGGCTTTAAGGTTTGACTAAGCCAAATAAAATATGTACTATACTGTTTCATCGCAAAGCATATAAGACGGATGTGCATCTGTGAGTGGTAGCACGTGCATAGTACAATATGTGACTAATTATTGATGCAAATGCTATATGTATTAGCTATGTTCTATTATTATGTTATTAAAAACGTGTTTTCATAAGGACATTTTTATAGGTCCGACAGTGTTCGTATTGGTCCTGTGTTGGCTGTATTGGAACGACGCAATTCCTCGGGCCAATACAGCAATCATAGGGCTAATACTACCACATTAAAAGCATAGTCCCGCGAAATTTAATGTGCTTCGTGGTCTAAATATTGATTACGAATGAAACTTACATGCATTAGATCTCGTTTTCATATCACGCACGACATTTTAACTAAACCATGGTATAGGGAATTCCATGTCGAGTCGATCGATTTTGTTCACATTTAAACATTTCAAATTTCAATATCGGAAATCCTCGTGGGGCGAAATAAATTGGTACGAAACGTTTTAGCAGCTAGCAAAATATTCAGAAGTTTTAAAATAACGGCTAACGGGGGAATACTCGTCACGTAACTAGAAATATATACGTCACACCTTCAACGGAAAAACCCGTTATTTTTTCCGACTTATTTGTCCGTGAGCATAATTAATTTTTATTTTTAAAATATTGATAATAAGCGAGATGCGGTTGTTATATTAGAAGCTGAATAAAGTATTTCTATGAACAAATCAAATCTTTATATTTAAAATTAATTCTTTTTTCGGAAATTAATTAGGTCAAGGGTCCGTGGGAGTATGCGTTTGACAAGATCAACTCCCTTGAAGATTGTTTCTTAATGCTTAATTTATGAAGTAGTACATACATAAGAAATAAAAAAATTAGAAAATTATAGTAGCAAAGAAACATATTGTTATGCAGGCAAAACTGTTAGCGGTCATCACAGTACCTACCAGATGCGAGTCCGATTGCTTAATCATTGCACTATGAGGAAAGGTCCATTTTCAGCTCGAACCATCGCGCTACAGTTTAATTTTTGTTGGAAAATGGCAATCTGATTTAGAGGCTGCACTTATATTACAGTAGCGGATTAGGGGGGGGGGAGCCTTTTTTATTTATTTTTTTTAACCTTTTTCCGAGTGAAAGGACGTGAAAATTAAAAAAAATTCTCCATTTCTATTCACTCATCACTTTTGGACCCTGCTCCCCCCCGCCCCACCAGACCCCCTTTTCATTTCAGAAATCCTCATTTGGACCCCCTCTTTCAGAAATCCTGCATCCGTGCCTGATATTATAAATGACATCAGCTGATAGTGAAGATACACAACTTCATTTAAATCGCAGTTATATTTCTTATTTGTTGTGCTTTTAAATATTATATTATAAGATGAGAAGATATTGCAGTCTTAAATCGTCTACATGCTATGTATTTTCTTTCTTCTTCTTTTTACTTAAAAAATCTTTTTCTGTTGATCGTAATCGATTATTTGTCTCTGTTAAATTTCATAACAACAATAAACCCCTCTAAGTCGGAATATATTTATGTTTTTTTATTGTATCAATTGTTGACCCATTCTTATTTTTGTTACCTGTTCAATATATCCGAAACGCTAGTGTGGAATTGCACATACAGAAACCTCAGTCAGGAAGGTATAATGTGTGTTTAAGTATCTCAGAGTCCAATGTAGAGTGATGCGTTGATTAAGAATGACTATATTACCCATGTGTAGCTGAAAAGTCAATATTGGAAAACTATAACATTGTTTTAAGTGGGAATTAAGTGCAATAAAATGTATCCCACGCAATATTGGAATGTACTTTAATGCTTAAAGTATCGCTCGCTGTACATAAAAAATAAAAATGTTTTATGATAAACATTCATAGGCTAATATGCAGTAGAATTAACTAATATATCTCATGCAAAACCTTTTTTTTTTGACGTTATACACAGCGTGTGTCACAACCTTTAATATGGCATATCCGTAGGGAATTCCAATGGTCTACCCAAGTGATGGCTTTTGAGAAGTGGGACGTATGCTTAATTTTAACGAATCCATTTGGGATATTTCTCAATCCAGCCAGTTATCCAAAATTGATTTAATAAAGGCCGTGGTATATGCAATGCCATCTGTGGGAAAGCGCAAAGAAAAGAGTGGCTTATTTGGCGATAGAGCATTTCTTTTGAAGGTCATGCGTCACACACGCCGTATTTTTGACATCTAATAGCCTTTGAATAAAACTGTATTCTGGGGTCTTGTTAAACAACGATATTTTCCTCAGTCTGACGCTCTACCCATGAGCTACGTATCTTTTCTTGAATATCTACAAGTAGGCCTAAACTGTTCAGAAAGCAAAAGTTGGAATACAGGAATTATGGAAAGGGGGATAAAGATATTTTTACGAATTTTAATAAAAAAGTGTCCAATGTTAGCTATACCTAAAATTCCTAAATCATTACGGAGGAAACTTAAAACTGGCAGTCTGGTGTGTGACCTTGGACCCGTCATCCCTCCCCATCTCCCGTATCACCTGAGGCATAAGGCAACCCCTGCAATTACGAAAATGCTGTGGAGAAAGTGTCCACGGCAATTTTAACGTAAGTTATACTTTATTTTTAAAAAGAAAAAACTAAGCCTCGAAAAATAAAATATAGTCCGCGGCAATTTCTATGACATTGCCGAATGCCGCAGACAATTTCAGGGGTTGATACTGTGCGGAAAATGACATATTAACCTACATTTTGTTCATATTACTATCTTCCAGGTGTTGAAATTAAAGTTACGCAGAGTCATAATGAGATCTTCATTACTGGCCGGCAGTGCAGAAATAGCCTAATATTAACGTCTCTGCTAATCCAAACCATACACTAATCGAAGTCGGTTTCCTGTAACTGACAATTTGTGGGTGTCTGTTGCCATCAATAAACAAATGAGTTGATTTCTGAGACAAGCGCGGCCATTTCTCTGTAATGACCATCAATCTATGGGCGAAATCAACTGACGGATATAATATTAGACAACTTGATGCTAACAATTTAATCGATCAAGTCCGAGAAATAAGGAATGATGAAACTAAGATGACCATTTGGATGTCTCTTTCTCTCTCTCTCTGGGTCATTTAAATTTGTTTTAGCTATGCATATTCCACAGTTCGGGAGCGGTTCTAGAATTTTTAAATACTTGGTGATCGAACACAAAAAAGTCTTAGAAAAAGAAAAAAGGAAATTTTGCCATTTTGCTATTTAATTTTATATCTGATATTGAAAAAAAACAAAGGACCAGAGCCTCTTGTACAAAAAAAAATAAAACGGTTTTTACCAGCGTATGTGTGTGCGTGTTTGTGTGTGCGCGCGTGCGTGCGTGTGTGCCTGTATGGTGTGTGTGTGTGTGTGGTGTGTGGTGTGTGGTGTGTGTTTGTGTGTGTGTATGTGTGTGTGTGTGCGTGCGTGCGTGCGTGCGTGCGTGTGTGTGTGTGTGTGTGTGTGTGCGTGTGTGCGTGCGTGCGTGCTTGCGTGCACAGAACAAATTGTTATTAAGTAAAGCAGTTTACTGTCAGAAAAATGATGATTTTATACGAAAATAAAAGTAACAGTCTTCTTAATAATATTTATAACAGTATGCCATCAACTATATTAAAGTCAATTAAAGTATATTTTAACATGACAACATATTTCCTTGTAGGCCATATTTATCCGAGGGAAGGTTCTTCATAATATGGTTACACGCCATTATAATTTGAGTTGGCAATATTATTTTATATAATTATACTCAACCAAAAAAGAAAGTCTGCATGTAATCAATAGTCATTTATTTCATAAACCAGATGGCATTCAGGGCAGAAATTCTGAAATAAGATAACCACACCATTTAGGAGGAGGTTTGTGCGTGCAGTAATATCACAAGTTATACACATGTTTGCTACCAATGGACCATTACTGTGACCAACGGCGAAAATCAGTTCCTGAAAGTGGGGGGATGGAACATCCCCGCTGTCCAAAAAGTTGGGGGGACGGACCATCCCGCAGCTACCACCACCCAACCACCCCCCACCCCCATCCACTCTAGGTTTCACGCCATTATAGACCCCTTGTGTACTTCGGTATATTACCCTAAGACGACATTACCCTATATTACCGGTATATTACCCTAAGTGTTACATTGATACAATAAAGAGAAATACTGGTAAAGATTATTATAATTATAAGCATTTTAATTCTAGTTTTTCTAAGCAAATAAAGTGGAGGGGTTAATTATATAGGAGTCTCCCCACCCCCGGGAATAACGCCCATGACTGTGATCACCCCATGAAAAATAATATATTTCAACATGCATACTTTCTTTTTTGGTTGAGTATAATTATGTGTATATATTGTTAATCAAGTCATTATGTCTGTAAGTATCGATTAATTTGCAGTTGTTGATTTCTAATATGTGTAAAAATAGCTAAATATTACAGTTGTATCTATGACAGTGTAATAAATTTTAAAATATGTTTGTCTTGACTTAAAACTCAGTAATGATTTCAGATTTGCGGATTTCAGCTTTAAGAATCATGGAATTACTGAATAACGAAAAAACACGCACGTTCACATCTGGATATCGTCTCACTATAAAAACTATTTTTATGTAGTTGATATGATACTCTATCTATAACTGTATTCACGTAAATGACACATGATGGTAAAGTTTGTTTTATTTAACGACGCCTCTAGAGCACATTGATTTTTATCTGATCATCGGCTATTGGACGTCATACATATGGTCATTCTGACATATTTTATTTAGAGGAAACCTGCTGCTGCCACATATGCTACTCCTTCCGATAAGCAACAAGGGATCTTTTATATACACCGTCCCGCAGACAGGACAGCACATACTACGGCCTTTGATAAACCAGTTGTGGACCACTGGCTGGAACGGAAAATTATTAAAGAAAGAAAAAACATTAAGCAAGAGATAGCGCGGAGTGAATTCAATTGGATTTGTTTTGATTAAATTAGCTGGTTGACACGCTAACCTATAAAACAAACTGACTGAAATTGGCGTGCACGGCAATGTAAGCTACTAATAATTTATATCCATTCATTTAACAGTGTTTATATTACACTCTTATTACAGCGCCCATGTCAGGGGCGGTTCCAGCAATAGTGAATAGGAGAGCGCAACTTTGGAGAAGTGCTTATTGGACTTGTTATTGCTGCGTTGGCCTGTATTTGTGCTTTGGGTTTTACAAGAAAAATGTTCATTGCCCGAAAATCAAGGGGGTGGGTGGGTGCGCCTTGTGCGGCTCCCCCAAGGAACCGCGAATGAACGTAACAATCGTAGCTTATACAGTTTTAGAATAAAAGTACATTTGTATTTATAATATCGAAGTCTATTGCTGCTAAGGAAGTGGCTGTTTACAATTTGTTTGGGGTAATTAATTAATAATCAATCAATCAATTTCATACATCCAGTTTGCAGGAGGGTATCCATCGTTCCAGAAAAGAAGGGCCTAGCATGGCCGTAGGAACCGGAGGGGTGGAGAGGAGGAGTGCGGGCTAAAGGAGCTCGGAACATTTAATGAATGTACTGGTGACGTCGTTTCTGTATTGAGTCTATAAAAAGTATAGAAACTGACGATACACATCAACTTATTTAATTCCGAACGACTGTGGGGCGGACGGGTAGTTGAAGGGGGAGCACGTACTCCCACTTTTTACACATTAATGTTTGTCATTGTAACCAAAATCTGATATTGAATTTATACCCGATCCGTCTGTGCCTCCCCTTCTCCTAAAGTCGTTCCTACGGGCCTGCTTTGTACATGTTTCAAAAATTGTGTCAATCGAAAGAAAAGGATTGTTTCTTTAATGACGCCCTATTTATTTATTGTTTATTTATCGGCTATTAGATTTCAAAGCAAGGTCTGCGACTCTTCAGAGAAAACATGCTTCTGGCACACGCCCCATTCTTTCCGATTAACAAGGACCCTTTGTATGCACTGGCACATGGCTTATTATTTCCGATTTACAAAGACTATTCAAAGGCACATATCCTATTCTTTCAGATTTACAAGGACTCTTTATATGCACTGGCACATGGCTTATTCTTTTAGATTTATAAGGACTCTTTATGTGCACTGGCACATGTCGTGTTCTTTTACAAGGACTCTTTTTATGCACTTTCCCATATCAATCGAAACTGAAGTTTCTGAATCTAGGCTTTGGGTTGAAATTGTTAAATTGCTGCGCACATTCCCATACGTGATGTCTTGAGAAAATGGCGTTTCTAGGCACATTGATGTGCGCAATGGCGCACCGTGTTTCATTTGTCTCATTCAGGCCAGTAATAAGCAATTATGGGTTTTCTTTATTGGCGCCTACAACTTGTCCATCAAAAAGCAGATTGTTGATCGTCTCATCGACTCTCAGTGAGCTCAGCTTAGATCGATGGAATCGATCAATCGGTTGATAATCTCATTGTGATTAGAAGAATTTACTGACATAATTATACGCTTGATTTACTGTTACAGTAGGGAATGCAGTGACGAAACCTGGGGGCGGGTTTTGAAAGCTTTCATTCACTTACCCAGTACTCTCGAAACAGTTTGAAAAAAAAAGATGCATCCAAAAATAACTAAGGTATTACTGGCCCCGATGGCACAGCGATTAAGCAATCGGACTAGTGGTTGGTAAGTACTGGGATCGAATCGCAGGCAAGGCATGGGATTTTTAATCTCAGTATCGGCTCCAACCCAGAGTGAGTGCTCTGCAAGGCTCAGTGGGTAGGTGTATACCACTCACACAGACCAGTGCTATCCTGTCTGTGGGACAGAGCATATAAAAGATCCCTTCCTGCTTTTCTATAAGAGTAGCCGCAATTAGTATGACGGAAGCGGGTATCGTCTCTCCTACTAACACTAACCTCTGTCCTGGACAAACAGCACAGGAAGCCGAGTTGTGTGCCCAGGACAGCGTTCTTGAACCTTAACTGGAAATAAGAACGAAAATAAATACATCCAACCATTCCATTACGTCATTTACTTACACAGTATTCTTAAAGCAGTTTGAAGAAAAGGATGCCCCAGTTCAAAAATAACCAAGGTATTGGAAAATCCTCTGGCGAATTGTAAAGAATTTATTCCATTTAACGTTTTTAATATCAAGGCTGCGAAAAGTGCATATCATATCAGAAAAAGTCATGTTTGTACACGCAACCAGTAACGATAAAAGCAGTATGGAAAGAACTGGAACTGTACGAAAAAAAGAGGTTACATGGAATTGGATTGTTAACAATTTCTGCTTCTCAAGGGAGTAAAACAGGTCTAGTTTTCTTGAAAGTGTAACGTATGTTTCGCTATTTCAGATTTTTGCTTAAATGTACACAGCACTTAAATAATATGTTTTTGCTTAGAATGTCCATTTTGGCACATCCGATGTATTTTTTTTTTTTAAATCCTTTTTGATGTAGGTTAATGTTATTTCATGTATTATAACGAAAACCCACTGCCATTATACAATGTGGTTATTCCATTTTGATAAAAAAAACACTGAAGGGGCTTTTATAGATGCTTTCCTTTAGCTAGGGTAATACAAACCACGCATTATCTTTTACCATTTGTTTGTAAAGCAGATATATACTCAACCAAAAAAGAAAGTATGCATGTAATCAGTAGTTATTTATTTCATAAACCAGACGACACTAATAGCAGAAATTCTGGAATTAGATAACCACACTATGTAGAAGGAGATGTGTGTGTGTGCAGTAATATCACAAGTTGTGCATGTGTTTGCTGCCAATGGATCATTACTGTGATCTCCACATGAAACGAAAGTATTTCAACATGCATACTTTCTTTTTCGGTTAAGTATATATCTACCTACTGAACGTCTGGGTTCGAGACCTTACCAGGATTACAAATCCCATGCATAGAGTCTAGTGATTTAACCACTAAACCTCCTGAACTGGTAGTTCATATTTATTTATAAGCACAATGCTTTTTTTGTATCCCTCAAACGTCTTTGTATTAATGTTATGTTGGCAATAAATCGAACCCGCTCATCTCGCCTATGGAGGATTTTAAAAGTGACGTCCTGGAGTGATCGACTGTTGTGATGTTTCCGGTTCGTGACACTCTAGATGAGTGTTTTTCAATTCACTCTCAGAGAGGAAGAGAAGCGGAACGTACTTGTAATCAAATTTATATAAAAGATTATAGAAATTAATTCAATTTTCAGGATTTTCTTGATGGAATCATGTCATGTACCAATGCAAATGCAAATGGATCGTTTACAAATGATGGAATGTAAACCTCTTCTTTTTCTTCTGCTTATTCTTCTCCTCCTCCTACACCTTTTTCTTCTGATCTTTCTTCTGTGTTCCTATAAACGCGTCACAATTTCAGACGTATAAGGAAAGGAAAGGATTGTTTACTTTAACGACACCCAATCACGTTTCTTAAATTCAGCGGTTATTAGGTGTCTGCCATGTTGTATTCTGTCACTCGTGGTCTTCTAGGGGAAACCCGCCACCGCCACATTGGCTACTCTTTCCGATTAGCAGCAAGGAATCTTTTATATGCGCTATCCTTGACAGAATATCACATACTATGACCTTTGATAAACTAGTGACTGATCGGTGGAAGTGGCTGACACCTACCCACTGAGCCTTTACGGAGCTGTCACTTTGGGTTGGAGCCGATATCGAGATTAAAATTCCCATGCCTTGACTGAGATTTGATTTTAATACTTACCAGCCGTGAGACCGACAGCTTAACCATTGCGCCATCAAGACTGGTTAAACAAACGTATAACTTCTATAAGGATCAGGTATCGAAATGTCTGCCTTGTGCCCGAAACAAATACTGGATGTGGACATAGTATAAAAATACTAGTCATTGGTCAATGTCTACCTTGGTTTTCTAAGTTTCCCCTTAAGTGTCCCTCCAAGTGACCAAGTTCGTTTCTATGATTGTGTATAGGGGCGCCCCGATACAGTGACCAAGTTGGTTTCTATGACTGTATATAGGGGCGCCTTGATACAGTGACCAAGTTGGTTTCTATGATTGTATATAGGGGCGCCCCGATACAGTGACCAAGTTGCTTTCGCTGGCTATGTGTAGGGGTGTCCCGCAGAACGCGGTAAACAGAGAACGTCGTGGAGTGAAGGCAGGTTTCCGCCGTAGACCATAACCTGGTTGTTCAAAGCATCGTTTACTAACCATGAGATAGTGAAATATTGTGGAGGGTTTTCAATAATGTTAAAAAAACAAAAAAACAAACAAAACACAAACAATGTTCTACCACTGGACAACCAAGACAAGACCACACAAACAGACAGAAACAAATAATAATAAAAATAAAAAATAAAATTCAGTTTTCATCTGCATCTACATAAAATTAAAAATATTTTATCTCAACTATTTGTAATGCTTTTACATCTCATCCAATATTTGGTTTTTTTCATATTCCGTGTTTCACACCAAACAGGCGCTGACTAAACGAGGTACGGTTTGTCGTTAAAGTTAAACAAATATTTCTTTCCTCTCAGTGACAAGTTTAATGGAAACCTTTACATGCCAGTAACTGTCTAGTGTTAATAAATGCACGAAACATCGCATGACACAGACGATTGTTGGATGTATGTCGCGTGTCGCGCCGCTCAACGTCAAATCTCCTTTAAAGTGCGGAGTAATACCGGAACAAGCAGTAACTCGGTTTATAGCAAACGGGACTTTTCATTCATTTTCTTTATTCTCTCTTGATACGATTTAAGTTGTTTTTCAGTTCTGCTCATCAGTGCATGGTCGTCTGCTATGAAAGCTACTCTGTCTTCTGGTTATGCATATCTAGTCAACATACGTCATCTGGGAAATCATCTTTTGAAACAGTAATGACAAAGCCATCAGTTTTTCCTTTTAATTATCTTCCAGGCAGCCACAGTAAAAAGTAAAGTTTGTTTTATTTAACGATGCCTCTAGAGCACATTGATTTTTAATCTTATCAGCGGCTATTGGACGT
>JAULBS010069355.1:0-22119 GCA_032355785.1 Symmetromphalus regularis | reverse complement strand
ATATCTACATGTGTTTATATACACACACATTGACATGAGAAAAAGCACATACCATCTACATGGGTGCTAATCAGGTATTCATGGTCTTTTAACAACAAAAAATCATTACGCCTCATATCCTTTGCATGATTCCACACAGAAACCAGCGAGGCACGACTTTGCTAGTTGCACGCACAAAAGATGTGTTTATCTTTTTAAGCCATAACTCATCTATATGATGTCAAGTTTGATGAACCATTCCACTTTTATTATTTTTCATACATTTCCATGAATCGGAAATTGTAATTTTTTGTGCCATAAATATGGTCATGGGTGATGGAATTGTTTGTGTTGACAAACAATGAGGGTTGGGATATATATATATAAGATTGGTGTTTATAACATTATATATGGGTTCAAAGATTAAAATGTATATAAAAAAAAAGAAAAAAAAAAGTTTGTTTTATTTAACGATATCTCTACATGTAGAGCACATTGATTTTTATTTCATCATCGGCTATTGGATGTCAATCGTATGATCATTCTGACATATATTTTAGAGGAAACCTGCTGTCGACACATACATGTAGGCTAGTCTTTCCGATAACCAGCAAGGGGAATTTTATATGCAGCGTCCCACAGACAGGACAGCACATACTACGGCCTTTGATGAACCAGTTGTGGACCACTGGTTGGAATGGTAAATAACCCAAACTGCAGATGGGTCCACTGAGAAGGATTGATCCGACAACGGACTAGTTCTCAAGCAGACACTCTACCAGTTGAGCTATATCCTGCTCCCCATTTTTTAAACAGTTTCTAATGCAGTTGCTATGCTCTTGGGTACTGGGATCAAATCTCAGTTGAGGATTGGTTTTTTAATCTCGACGCCTGCTCCAATCTGAAGTGATTGTCCTGCAAGATTCTGTGTGTAGGTGTATGCCACTTGCCCCGACTAGTGGCTCACAACTGCTTTATCAAATATTGTGATATGTGCTGTATTGTCTGGGAAAGTGGATATAAAACATCCCTTGCTGCTAATATGAAAGTATAGCCTATGTGGCAGTTGTGGGTTTCCTCTAAAGACTATGTGTCACAAAATACCATGTGTCAGAAACCTAATAGGACACATCACCCGCACTTTTTGGATAAGGGGGTGTTCCGTCCCCCCACTCTTTTGACAGGAGGATGTTCCGTGCGTCCCCCCCCCACTTCCAGGAAGTTATTTGTGCCCTTGCCACTGATAATAGTCATAATAAACCCAACCTATTACTGAAATATCAATGTTTGTATTACATATACCTAGAGTTAAAATTTTATTAAACTGTGATCAATTTTTCACATTTTTTAACAAGGAAAAATTCGATCATACGATTCTTTTAATTATATATTAGAAATGTACATTAATAATTTCCCAAATGCATGTAAGTTTCATTCGTAATCAATATTTAGACAGTTAGCCCCTTAAATTAGGGCCTTTAAAAGAAATACAAAACGAATTAGATAAAAAGTAAAATAAAAATCAGCTTTTCCAGTAACCTGACCGACCCCACTTAAAAAATGTCGACCGTAAACTTTTTTTTACCATAAAAATTGTAAGTCGTACTTTCAGTCATTTTCGGTGGTTCCGGTTGTTTATTCCATACCTTTCAGTCATGAGCCGTTTTTTAGGGTAACCTCTTCCTCGGTTCCTGTATGCAACAACATCAACATGTCTGCATCTATCTTGTTTGTCAGTGTGAAGAAATGACCACTGTAACTAGATATTAAGTCACCACAATTACTAATGGATTCTAAACATGACCATATGTGAAAAGTAAAGCATTAATTATTCTTCTTCGCACATAATATTAATTTAAAAAAAACCCAAAACTTCCTACCGACCAGTAATAGAATACACAGGGTTTATTTTTTTGCCTTTAAATGCATAGTTCACAGAATTTAAGGGGCTTTGTTGTTTAAATATTGATTACAAATTAAACTTACATGCATTTGTTAAACTAGATCTCATTTTCATATCACGCAAGACATTTTAACTGAACCAGGGTACTTGTATAGGGTATTCCATGTCGAGTCGGTAGATTTCTTTCACATTTAAAAATTTCAAATTTCAAGATTGGAACTGGTCGTCGGGTAAAATAAATAGGTACAAAATTTTGTGCAGCTTCAAAACTATTCACGTTTTAAAATAACGGCTAACGAGGGAATATCCATCACATGACTCAAAATATATATATGTCACAACTTCAACGAAAAATAATACCGTTAATTGTTTTTTCGATTTATTTCTCCGTGAGCATAATTCATTATTATTTTTGAAATGTTGATAATAAGCGAGATGCGGTGGTTATGTAAGTAGTTGAATGAAGTATTTCTATGGACAATTTGTTTATGTTTATATTTGAAATTAATTCTTTGTTTGAAAATTAATTAGGTTACGGGTCAATTAGGTTAAGGGTCTGTGTGAGTATGCGTTTAACACGCTATCTAAAGGTCATGATCAATCCTTTCCTTGTTTGAAATTTATGTTACATTTACTTGGTTATAAATTATTGGTCACTGCTTTCCATTTTCATCAGTTATCTTGATGGCATAAAATATTTTGAAATTGATCAATCTTGTTAATGGGTGAATTTTCACCTCGTGTGATCACAAGATTAATTTACTACTTAATCGGGCATCAGAGTCGGTTCTAGAAATGTCAAGATAGAAATGTCAAGATCTGATACCCTAAACCTAAAATTAGGCAGTGATAAATCAGAAAAAATGGCTTCACATAAATGTATTCTTTTTTAAATTTAGTTCTCATATACTGTAGCTTATTATTTATTACCTTCATAAGGCCTGAGATTTTTAAAATTCATTTCACAAACCCACTGACCCTACATTTTGCTAAATTAAAATAAAGTGAAAAGTGAAAATTCACATTTATTTTATTTCTGCCGACTGTCCTGAAGGCTAGAAAAAGATAAAAAAAAAACACAAAAAGAACCTGCATATTATATTTTAACTACATAGGAAATATGGAGGCACAGCGTAGGGTTTAACCTTTAGACTACTGAATTCTATTAAGAGTTACTTCCCCCCAATACGTGATTAATTTTGAGAAAAATCAGTTTGATAGGCATCTCATTTTGATCAAATATTTAGACAATAAAATAATATGAAGGTACGAACAAATTAATATTATTTTTGGGTTTTGAAGGGCTTTTTTGTAGGTGCATGATTTGTGGTCTAGAAATGCGTAAAAACAAACAATAAACCCGTAATCTACACTTGGTAATTCAGGGCTAAACTTTGCGAGAATCACCGATTCGAGTCAGAATTCGCGCGGGTGTTAACGTCAGAATCCAAATGGATTCGCGTAAAATATTTCAGATAAAATGAAATCACAATCGAATTAAAAGATTAACAAAATACTGTGTCAACTGGAATTGTTTATTTTTTTTGGCCTAAACTGTTCTCAAGCGTCCAGTCAAACTGTTACAAAAGAGTAGCACGATCCAGATCACATATATTTTAATCGAAATATGAATTGTCTAACTCATACATTCTAATCAGTGTAGATTTGAGAACAGTTTGGATTATCGAGACTAGTCTGGCCTCAGTTTGCCAGACTTCTAACCCATTTTGATGTACCAAAGTACTTTGGATAGCAGAAAAATGAAACGGATTCGGGATTCATTTCCCATAATATATGCTTATGAGCATGTGTGTATAAACTGGATTCAGAGGATTCTTGCGAACTGCTCTTATGAGAATTCTGTTGGATTCTCCTGAAAATTACAGAAATTTCAGGCCTGTGACAATTGCTTTTACATGAACAGACGTAATAATTTATTGTAAACAATACTTGTGTTTTGTTCAGTATTGGGGTATGTTCTATTTTTTTATGCAAGACATGACTAAAATTCACCAACGATCTAAGAAATGAAGCTCTTAAAATGTTAATGAATAGACCATTCATTTCTATAAAGAACACCTGTATTAATTACCAGTATACACAGGAAACATTTTAAAATACTGTGAAAAGAGCCACCTGTATTAAGTGGTCATCTGTGTTTAGCAGTTACTTTTTATTACTCTCTTTAGTGGTCATTTGAAACAAGTTTGACTGTTCAACATTACATAAAATTGCAAAAACCAGATAATTAATTTTGTAATTGGTAATGTCCATAGTTTTGTTAAATAAAAGTAAGCAAACTTTAACTTACTGTATTTCAGATTTACCGGACTGATCAGCATGCTGGTGAGTTTGTGATTACATTTCCTCGAGCATATCACGGTGGATTCAACCAAGGATATAACTTTGCTGAGGCAGTCAACTTTGCTCCAGCTGATTGGGTAAATCCTTAAAAATATACCTATGCTACAGTTTTAAGAAACAAGATAAAATTGACTGTATTTTGTACTCAAAAGTGACAGGATTCAACAAAACTCTACTTACACTTGTTCTTTTACTTACTTTTAATGTGTCACAGAACATCAAGAGAAAGTATTGTCTTAATGTCTTTTGTATTGGTTGATACAAGATCAAGTACCACATTGCTGATATTTTATTGATTATATTAGACAAAAAGGAAATAACTTTAACAGTAGCCCTTGTATATTCTTAATAATCATCTATTAACTCTTTCGGTGCCACGGGTGACTAAGTCGACTGCCAGTAAATGTGATTGTATTGCCAGAGGCAACCTATGTCGACATATAAACAGATAGAGTTGCTTTTCATTGTTTCACAAAATTTTCGCTAGAATTTTGGTAACATGCATTCTATTTATAATAGCATAGGCTAGTCTCTATCAGCTGTTCTCAGCAAAGAAAATAACATTTTACCAGATTTATTCTATCCTGAAAGTTCAAAAATGTCCGGAAAGTTCAAAACAGATATGAGAAATGTAAACGATGTTTTGTCAATCATATTTAACGAGTCTGAAAATGAGCCTGAATTTGAGGATATTTATACTAACTGACAGCGAAAATGACATACAAGATCGAGTACGTGTTTATGATAATGTTGACGTCAACAACATATAAAATGTCTAAAATAATGTGGCAGTGGGCCCAGTTGTCATGTAAAAGTATTGTAGTGCCAAAAGAGTTAAATGTCAACATATGGTAATTACTCTAAGTGATCTTAATTATGAGATAATAAATATCCCATTACATTCTTTTTATTTTGCTATTTTAATTGGCATTTTCAAACAAACTAAGTCATAAAGCACTACTTTTCCTATTTAAGCTGAAGATGGGTCGTCAGAGTGTGGAGCACTACAGAGTGGTGAAGCGTGAATGTGTGTTTTCCCATGAGGAACTGATTTGCAAGATGGCCGCTGATCCCGACAGTTTGGACCTTAAGATTGCAGCAAGCACATACCAGGACATGATTGCTATTGTGGAAACAGAGAAAAAGCTGAGAAAATCTCTTCTTGACAGAGTAAGTATGGCTCTGAATATGTGCTGTATTAAACAGAAAAACATACAGAATTTGTGGAATACAGTATGTACTGGGTACAGAATTAACATATATTCTAACTGGCGGAGAATAATTTTTTATGTGGTCTTTCTAGAAATGTAGCTGACAATTATGTATTCCTAATCAGCTGGTAAGCAGATTTATCAGTGGCGGTCAGCTAACCTATGTAAATTGTATACTTAAATTCTTTGATCATAGAATGCAAGATGGACTTTTTTCTAATTATCTGCATTTTTAATCAATTAACAGATGTACAGCAGTATTCTTAGACTTATATTTGTCATTAATATTTTGTTTGTTTGGTTACAGGGCATTGTTGATGCTGAGAGAGAAGCATTTGAGTTGTTACCGGATGATGAACGTGTGTGCGCCTTTTGCAAAACAACTTGCTTTCTGTCAGGTCTCACTTGCCCTTGCAGTCCAAGTAAGGCAGAATATTGTGATTATTTGGTGTAACCCAATTTTCAGTTAAAATTAACTCTCTGCATCTGTTCAGTAACTTAATGAAATAAAAAAATTAAATAGATTTTGCAAATGGATATATTGCCTAAAAGATAATTTTACGAAACCTCTTTCACTGTATATTATTACATATATTTACAATACATAAACACTTTAACAAAAAATACTTGTTTTATGTGTTTAGCTGAATTAATAACGTTGATATTGCCTTTTCAATTAGAAGTTTCATTTTAAAATTGTCAGAGGTGTAAGATATTTGAATTATTTATCAACGTGTTCACTATAATCACTAATTTAGCTTTGTATTTCACGGCAAGTTGAATATTAAACAAATTGTATGTATTTTATCTAGACAAGCTTGTATGCCTGCATCATGTGGACAAGCTGTGTGAATGCAGCCCAATAAAACACTGTCTGCGCTACCGCTACACCCTGGATGAGTTGCCAGCCATGCTTCACAAACTGAAGACACGAGCTGAATCATTTGACAACTGGAACATCCAAGTGACAAGAGCCCTCGAGGCTACAGATGATGAGAAACTTAGTAAGTCTTGTTGTGAGAAAAAGCCTATTTGGGGTTTTTAAAGGTTGTGATTAGATGCATTTGAAATGTTGTAAATATTTTACTTCTGTTTTATATTTACATGTGTATATTTCATGTAGTAGTGTATTATAAATAAATCGGCTTTCATACAAATAATGAATTTATAAGTAGTAGTATCTCTAGGAAAAAATATTTAGAAAGTTTAAGGCCTAATTTCTCATTGATGGTTCAGCCTCAGTTCATAACTGAAACTGTGTTTACATATGTTACAGATATAGGTCACGGCTGAACTGACTGGGAAAATGGGCGCCAGAGGCTGAATTTGAAGTTCACAACTTTGATGTTACAACAACACCATACAATTCACATGATATTAAAATTTAAACCTTGAGACCAAACGCTATGTTACGTAACAGCTCATCAGGTTTAAAATCAAGGTAGAAGTGCTCAAAGCATAAAAAGTAACGTGTTTTCCATGCTATTTATTTTTTTATTATCTAGATTAGTGGATCTGATATGTTGATGGAATTCCTTTTAGTGTGTAAAACATTTAGTCTGAATTAACTTTCTGTGTTTAATTTTTTATTTCAGAATTGTCTGAATTAAAGGAACTGCTTGGAGAAGCAGAAAAGAAGAAATTTCCTAACACAGAACTGCTGAGAACATTGATGAACTCGGTTACAGAAGCTGAGAAATGTGCCAGTGTGGCGAACCAGCTGGTCAGCAAGAAAGTTAGAACTAGGTTAGTGGATGTGTATTTCGTATGCTTATTTTTTTATGAATTTGATTAGGTGTTTCCTATGTGATACAGTAGGTATTCTAGTATTAATTATCATGCATTATCATGCAAATTTCCATCTTTCTACTTTATTTTTGTGTGATAATTTTCTTAATGATAAAATATGGATAAAATAATATTAAATTTTTCATTCGTGTTCAATTTGTTATGTGTCTCATGTGTACAGGGAACCATAATTTCAGTGCTTTTTGGTTTGAGAAGTATGTGTCAGTTGGTAAAAACAGGGTGGTGTTATTAGGAAGATTTATGTTTAATTTTGTTTTTAGAAACCGACAGTCTATGGAAGGAAAGTACATAGCTAAACTGAATCTGGAAGAACTGAACATCTTCTATGAACAGGTTGTTGGTCTCCCGTGTGTTATACCCGAGGCTCGTCTCATCAAGGTAAATATTTAAATAAGTTCAATTCTGTCATTTTTGTTTGTTATAGTCTGAAGAAAAAATCAAGATGCATAAATGTATTTATTAATCATACATGTATTGATAGCAGAAGTGGTAGAAATCTGTTTTTGCTATGCTGGTGTAGAATTGTCTTTTAAATAACTATTCTTCTTCTTTTTTTTTTTTCTTTTTTTTTTACCTTTGGTGTGCAGTTAAGATTATTTTAACAATACACATGTGTTCATTGAAGAAGTATTATAATTTAAGAACTTAGTTTAATTTATGGTCACTTTCTTAGTTGGTGTGAGTGGTATACACCTATCTACTGAGGCTTATGGAGCACTCACTCTGGGTTGGAGCCAATAAGACATAAATCTCTGTTGAAAATAAAAAAGTGTGAATATTTAAAAAAAAATTCTTCAACTGAAAAATTTAACATTGATTTCAACACGATTTAAAATATATTTTAGTAAGAGCTTTATATGAGGAAAGAAACCTACCTGTTTAATTGAATACATATTTAAATCTGTTACAGTAATAAAATGTGACAAATATTACAAGTTGTTATCTAGACACGTTGCCTGAAAAACTTAAGTAAAGTCTTGTCTTGTCTCTTATTCATTTAATTTATTTTTCTCGTCAAGAGAAGCTGTCAGAATTACTTGGTTTTTTAAATGTATTTAACTAGTGAATTTTATTTTTGATATTAGGAATTACTGGACAATGTAATTGAGTTCCAGACAGAGGCTGATAAAGCTCTGATAGCCGAGACTCCAGATTCAGAGAAGTTGGAGAAATTGATTGATATTGGCATAACTCTGGATGTTGACTTGCCAGAAATCCCCAAACTAAAACAGGTATTGTACTTTTTGATTTCTGTTCTTTCAAAAATAAAATAAAATTGTCACAAAAACTAAATTATTGCAGTTATGGGTCAGTATTATGTTCAGATCTTAATGTGAATGGTTTCTCTCCTTTTTAAGAATTGAATATATTACCACTTTTAAATCTTTTTAACACTTGCTTTTTGAAGTTATTTTGAAGATTGGTCATAAATTTAATTTAATAAATTACATTAGGAAAGACTGCATATTGAACTGTATATTTAATTATTACTATAATGTCATTGTTCTACAGTATTAACAATAACATGAAATGCAATTTTACTGTAAATAAATTTTGTAATTTCAGGTACTCCAGCAGGCCAGGTGGCTTGACGAGGTACGACTCACACTGAAAAACCCACACTCAGTTACACTGGATGTTATGAGGAAGCTGATGGAGTCTGGTGTCAGTCTAGCTCCTCATCCTGCAGTGGAAAAAGCAATGGCAGAACTTCAAGAATTACTTACTGTCAGTGAGAGATGGGAAGAGAAAGCCCGCATTTGCCTGCAAGCTAGGTGTGTATGTTACAAGATTACAACAACACTACTTGTTGACATTTGTCTGCATGCTAAGTGTGTATGTTACATGATTACAACAACACTACTTGTTGACATTTGCCTGCAAGCTAGGTGTGTATGTTACAAGATTACAACAACACTACTTGTTGACATTTGTCTGCAAGCTAGGTGTGTATGTTACATGATTACAACAACACTACTCGTTGAGATTTTTAAGAAAGTGCTGAAGTTCCTTGCTGACTACTGACTGTCTAGATTTGTTTGCATCCTACACAAGATCTTAATTATAAAGAAACAGTATATTAAAATTTTGCATTTATCTTAGAGTTGTCTAGTATTTATCATGATAAACAACATGTTTGTAAATGTTTTTCTTTTACTGCAAAAGATTCCTAATATGAAATTTGTGATGTTATTTGCAATAAATCACTTAAATATCCTATTCATCCATGATAATACATTATCTGTGACACTATCTTTAACCGTATGAATTATAAGTAATGTTACAGGTATTTGGATAAAAAGCCTAAAGATATTGATGTAATTATATATGGTAATAAGTTAAACTGAGTGAGCGGCAGTAATGTATTGATACTTTATATATAGACCGAGAGATGAGATGGCTACACTGGATGCAATCATCGATGGAGCATCTAAGATCCCTGCTTACCTGCCAAATGTGTATGCTCTTCAAGAAGCCAAACGGAAAGCTGAAGAATGGACATCCAAAGTTAAAGTCATACAGGTTTGTACTATTTTTTTTTCTTCTAAATCCTGAAGAATCTGCTTGGCAGATTCCTCCAATGCTGTATGCACAACAAGGTTTCATTAACTCACATCAATAGAGTAAGATATTAGTGATTAACCTTTATCTGGCTTTTTTGTTTTACATCTGGTACTAGTTTTGTTAGGTCTACAAAAACATACTGTTTTAACATCATGTATGCTATGTTTATGATGAAGATAGAAAAACTGTTTCCTGTGTTTAGGATGGACATGCATTAATTAAAGTTCACAAAAGGTGAATGTGATTAGAGAATAAAACGCATCAATGTTGCACTAGCTTTATTCATAATTGTTAAGATTGCTATATCATAGTTTTTTTTACAAAGATTGTTTCAGTGTATATTATGAGCTTAAAATAATACTAGCAAATGTGGGGATGCAGTTACAGGAAGTTTTTTTCAAACTACTAACTATGCATTATATATTCGTACTAAACATGTTTACCAGCGTATACATGTTAGAAATAGGATTTTTGAGAACTACATAAG
Source organism: Symmetromphalus regularis (assembly GCA_032355785.1). Taxonomy (NCBI): domain Eukaryota; kingdom Metazoa; phylum Mollusca; class Gastropoda; order Neomphalida; family Neomphalidae; genus Symmetromphalus; species Symmetromphalus regularis. The sequence continues at coordinate 11,801 of JAULBS010069355.1, read as the reverse complement.
GGCTTTTCTCATAAAATTTATAAATAAATATTTTGTAATTAAACAAAATGCTCACTGAGCTCTGGAGGCTCCAATAAGTGGATAATTGCTAAGGCTATGTTTTGTGTTGATTTCTATTTCTCATGTGTGATGTTTATAATGGAACATTTTCCTCCAAGAGTGAAATAATTCTTGGATTTGCATTGTTCTCAATCACTTTTACATGGGTATATTTACAATTTGGAATTTAGATTTCAGCAAACGCACGATAAGAGACAATTATATTTTATTTCTGCTCATTAACTTTTGATAAATTGAACAGATTTATTTCCAATTTGATGTTAAAGAATGTTATTTTGAAGCATGCTGTTGTTGGGTGCCCTACTGATTATTACTGCTTTCCTTTTTTTTTCAACCAATTTTTATTTACTATAGACTGCCGACTCTTACCCATATTTGGACATACTTGAAGGAATTGTAAACAAAGGCCGATCAATTCCAGTACGTTTGGATAAACTTTCACAGATTGAAACTCAAGTTGCAGCAGCTAAGTCATGGAAGGAAAGAACAGCTCGAACATTTCTCAAGAAAAATTCGACTTACGATCTATTAGAGGTATGGTAAATGTTATGAATGTCCCTGTATATGTGTTTTGTGTTTGTGTGTATCTTGAAGAGGTTGTGTTGTAGCTCTTGACTGAAATTGTATTTATCGTTTATTTGATCTATTATCCACCAGATAGCTACAGTTTCTATCCACTCAGTGTATTTGCAACCTTTAAAGATATTTTGCTGAAACTTTTTATACTTGATCATATTTAATAACCAGTTAAGATAATTTATCTGCAATGTCTTTCCATAATGTTTTATGTGTTTTATTGTCTTTTAGGTGTTATCCCCAAGGCAAGAAATTGGTGTTTACAACAGTGGAAAAAATAAGAAAAGGAAACTTAAAGAAGGAGAAAAAGACAGTAATGATAATGGTAGTGTTGAGGTGAAGGATGAAGAAACCAGAGACCCAGCAACAATTGTGAGTGCACAGCTAATTATTTTGATGTTTATGATAATAATATAAAATCCTCAGATTATCTCATAATCATGGCTGAACAATCTACTTTATGCTTGAATGAATAGTTGTCTTTTGGTAATTAAAGCTATCATCTGCATGTGGCCGTCTTCCTCATGGTGGACTACATAGACCCGGGATAGCTACAGTAATTTGCCACCTGTCAGTTATATGATTTGGTCAGATGTGTCTGGACAAACATTGACGTTGGCAACATGGTGTTAAGTTGATTTATGCTGGATAAACACTGATATTGACAATATGTATTGATATTGGCAACATGATGTTAAGTTGATTTATGATGGAAAAACACAGGTAGAAGCATCAAAGAATTATCTTTTTTGCTTTGTATAAAATATTTTACTTATACTAACTAAAGAATAATTTTATCTATTTAAAAACACATTCTACTTTAAAATTTGTTTATGAAACATACCAACATAAATAAAATATGAAACATTGCTTTGCTGTCCATCGTATGTTGTGGTTGCTTATTCACATTAAAATGTTGGGTTGATATTATCAATTGTTATTCACAGGTTGCATCTTTTAAGACATGTGAAAAGCAAGAAATCGAATGCATGCTTGAGTTGAGGAAACAGAACTTGGAAAAGTTGAACAGTCCAGAAGGGGAAGCCAGATACTGTGTTTGCCGTAAAGGTGCATCAGGATTCATGCTGCAGTGTAAATTGTGCAATGATTGGTTCCACGGTCAGTGTCATAAAAAAAACCTTACTTTGCTAATAATGTTATTTAACTTTCTGGGTCCTTACTGTACTATTGTTTGTACTGTATCATTATGTGGTAGACCCCTGATAGCTATTAGGATTTCTGATGGCTTTCACACCATACGCCATAGTGATGACCCAAGTGATCTTTATAATCTAAGTTATAATTTGCAGAAATACTACTGTCACAAAAAGTCAGTAACCTGTCATTTCATTAGATCTCTGGCAGTTATGACCATTGGGTTTGCCTATGGTAAATATGATGTCACGATATTTTCGTTAAAGTGCAAATTACAACAACATCCATAACATTACAGATCTGGACGATTCTAAAAGTGCAAATCACAACAACATCCATAACATTACAGATCTGGACGATTCTAAAAGTGCAAATCACAACAACTATAACATTACAGATTTGAATGATTCTAAAAGTGCAAATCACAACAACTATAACATTACAGATTTGAATGATACTAAAAGTGCAAATCACAACAACTATAACATTACAGATTTGAATGATTCTAAAAGTGCAAATCACGACAACTATAAAATTACAGATTTGGATGATTCTAAAAGTGCAAATCACAACAACTATAACATTACAGATTTGAATGATACTAAAAGTGCAAATCACAACAATATCCATAACATTAAAGATTTGAATGATTCTAAAATGTCATGCACAAAGGAAGTTTAAAAGAGTGAAAGAATTCAAATTGTCTTGGATAATCATAGAATATCAAACTGACTACCATATATTATCAAATTTATGTTTCTTTTGAAATAATTTTAATATCTTGTATCTGCCATGATGAAATCTGTCTTTTACCTGTAATCAAATTACATAATTTAGTAAGACGTTTAATTCTGTGGAATTCTTGATATTAAAAAATATATGTGAATAGAAATGTTTTGAATGTTATTGGGTTTATTTAATAGGCACCTGTGTTCCATTACCAAAATCTGCGACTATGAAAATGAAGATATCTGAAACATCTGTAATGCAGGCAACAAAAGATGTGAAATTTTTGTGTCCTATATGTTTAAGGTCTCGGAGACCACGTTTAGAAACAATTCTCTCACTTCTAGTTTCTCTCCAAAAACTTTGTGTCCGTCTGCCAGAAGGAGAGGCTCTACAGTGTCTGACAGAGCGAGCTATGGCTTGGCAGGACAGATCACGGCAGGCTCTGCTGGCACCAGAAATAGCATCTGCTTTAGCTAAACTTAGTGTTCTCAGTCAAAGAAAGGTAGAACAAGCAGCCACACAAGATGCAGAGACAAAACAGTGTGCTGACAGTACAGAGCTACAAGAAAACTCACAGTCATCTCCACTATCCTCACAGAATTCTGATGATAACATGGACATGAAGCCAATTCCAGTCAGTAGCGGAAATATGTCTTCAGAACATGCTTATTCTTCAGCGTCCAAAACACATTTAGGTTGGTTGCTGAGTTTTTCTGTCCTGTGTTGAGACCTGTACGTATCAGTGTTTTGTCACAAATTAAATGATTTAAAAATATGTAGTATACTACCAGGGCTTCTAGAATTTTTTTTAATTCGACTGGTTGTCGGACCAGTGATTTTCAAAAATTCACTAGCCCTACCTCATAAAGATAAAACTCAAACTTGATGATCGGATCGACTCACTACATTTTGTAGGAATTAAAAAAAAAAATTGTACTCAAAATGCACCCTGATACTTTGTTAGATTAGTGTCACCGTTTTCAAAAAACACAATAGATCTATCAGATAGTGACCTACAAGTTTATTTACACGTGCGATCTGAGTCGGCGATTGTCTCAGACTTCGCGGATGATTGAATCTGTCGGTGTAAGACTAAACACTGACAACCTAAGTAAAATAATCATTATCTTCAATGTAATAGGTAACAATGGAAACTTTAATTACTTATAATAATTGTAATTTTAATGATAAAAGAACAGAAAAGTTTGATTTGATTTGACCGGATAAAAACAAATCTCTTTAGGGAAGCCATTCGGCACTCTGGGATATTACGACATCTTGCCGGAAACAAAAATCTTGGACTGCATTTTTTTGGCAGATTACACTAGCGAGTTATTTGAAGTGTTCCAGGCTAATAATAGTCAGACTTTATTTATCGAAACTAGTATGCTGAACACTTATTTTGACCGGAAGAAACCATTTTGCACTCTTCGGAATATTACGGCATCTTGCCGAGAACAGAAATCTTGCTAATCTTGGACTGTGTTATTTTGCAGATTACACTAGCGAGTTATTTGACATGTTCCAGGCTAATAATAGTAGGACTTTATTTATCGAAACTAGTATGTCTAGCGCTTTTCATTGCAGTTTTTTTTTTTTTCGTTCTGTTTTCTTCTTCTTCTTTGTTTTTTGTTAGAAATTCCGCTATCCGTTGGGCTAGTGGAAAGTGATTATTTGGTAGACTGACTAAAAACGCCTAGCCATGGGCGTCGGGTTATTGTATTCTAGAAACCCTGGTAGTACTGAGCCATACAAAAGTATCAATGACCAGTTTTCAAGGAGCTTGTTTTGAAGATGGTTTTTATATCTGATTTACTAGTGAATTTTTTCTTATTAAGCACAAATCCCAAGTTGATTAATATTAAAATCAAGACCTAAACACTTTTTGATCCCCAAGAAAGGAAAGCTTACTGTTTGATGATGGGGCTTCAACCGATAAAAGGTAATTTACTATTCTTTGTATTGTTTAAAAACAAATCACTAATAGTGTAAGACCTATTAATGGCCATTCTTTCTAACTGCAGCTGGTTCACCTTCAAATCATGATCAGAAATCACCACTGCATCCACACCAGACTGAGGAAACTGTTATCAGTTTGTCTGATTCTGCCAAGGCTCAGTTGGAGGAGTTAATGATGGAGGGAAATTTGCTGGAGGTTTCGCTGGATGAGACACAGCATCTGTGGAGAATACTGCAGGCTTGTCAAGCCAAATATGATGGCCGATTCCTTGATTTAGAAGTAAGTTCAGTTGTTTATGATATAACAGAAAATATAATTTATACATAGCACAAATTTACAATAACTTCCATTCACATTACTTTTATTTTTTTTTCAGGGTGGGTAAGAACATTACTGTTGGTAGAGGTCATCTGTTGGTTTTTCTTTCACTTGATGAAAATTGTTGATGCAGCAGTTTTAATTATCAAACAGTAAACCAGATTACAGAATCCTAGCAAAACAATTTATAATACTTGTCTTTTAAAATTGTCAGTTTATAATAATTTTTATCTTTTGCTGTTGTGATTTTTAACATTGTTTTATTTCACAGAAATCGGAACATGTTGAACTAAACCAAGAGCAAATGAAAATGAAAAAGGATGAAGATAGGCAAAAGAAAATCATGATGAAACGAAAGAAGCTGAATGATGATGGCTCATATGTTGTCAAAGTGAAGGTGACAAAAGGAAATAATGGGATAGAGAAAATCAAGAAATTCAAATTAAATGAAGCATCTGGCAGAGAGAAAGAAAATAAAGGTATTAAAATAGATGAATGTGTGTGTATGCATAACTGTGGGAAAAAAAAAAAAATTATAATAAATTGAATCATGTTCTGTATATTTAACATTTCAGCAACAATTTCCATTTGGGAATAAAATGAATATCAAATAATTATAATTATTATCTCACATTATTAAATACCTCAAAATACACTAAAAGTGCATTTTATAACCAATCTTTTATACTCTTTGCAAAGCTTACAAAATATAAACATGAATTTACTGTTTATCGTATTTATGTAAATCCTATCAACCAATATTTATTTTTGTGTGGGGGGTGGATAAATAAATATTTCTCTTATATCAAAGCTTTATAGCTGGAATCATATCTTGAAATGTGATGAAGAGATTTATTTTAAAATGACATTTCTAATATTTTGGTTAATAAAAATGTGTATTATGTTTGCAGATGACGAAAAGGGAGACAAACCAAAGAAAATAAGAACAAAAATAAAATTTGAGGGTAAAGAACGTGTAAAGAAGGAGAGAGTTAGGCAGAAAATAATACAGAAAGAAAACATTGGTGACATGATGGATGATGATGAGGAGGATGACACTGATGAAGACTGCTCAGCAACTAAATGTTTGAAACCTGTTGGTGGGTATAACAAATAATAACACAACAAAGCGATTCCATATATGGTATTATTAAAATATTATTTACTTCCATCATCATAACTTAATAGTAAAAATATAAGGTGGTCTTTTGAGTTGGAGACTTCAATGTATCTCATTGTTTAAGAACCTTTATTTAAGAAAATAAACTGAATATTAACTTACAGATTGAATATCAAAAGAAAGGATACCAGATGAAGTTGAAAAGCAGGAAAAACAAACAAAGGCATAATTTGGAAAATACTTATTGTAATCATAAAATTTCTCTGAGAAATCACGGTTTGTTAATCTAGAATGAGATGATTTTGAAATTATAATTAATATTTTTCAAATTATGAAATTCTTGATGGGGGTTTCCTCTTGTCAAAATTCACCTAGCACATTTCCTTTTGACTTTGATAATGTGTGGTGCAGCCATTTCAGGCACCTACAAAATGTGTGATATAGACTTCATTCTAACCTGTGACAGTGTTTGTTTTCTTACAGGTGAGGTCAACTGGGTACAGTGTGACAAGTGTGAGAAATGGTTGCATCTGTTGTGTGTTGGTCTTGGTAAAGAGGAAGTATCGGAGAATGAGGACTACATCTGCTTTGAGTGCAAACATGGCAAGAGCATCTCATCTGAATTGTTTGATGTTCCTAGCATTAAACATGAACACTTAGAAATGAGTGAAGAATTGCAGCATTCTAGAGATAAATCAGATGAATCTGATTCTGAGGATGTGGATGATGGTGAGATGGATGTGCAGGAGGAAAGCACCACTGGTGGTGACGACTGCAGGCTACAAGAAAATACATCTGTGATAAATAAAGCCCTTAAGAACACAAAGTTTAACTCTCATGAAACCAATGAGGATAAATTAGTTGATCCAAAAGATTTATCCTACACCATCTTAAAAATGAAAACTGAAGACAGTAATGCAGAAAAAACATCAATGCATAAAGATGGTTCTGATGAATGTATTGATTCTGAGGTGGATAAGGAACATGAATCTTTAACAGATACTAAATCACGGTCAAATTCTGTGGTAGGAATTCACTCTGAAGCAGAGCCTATTGTAAAAGGGACTCCATCTGCTGAAGATTTAGATGCTGAAGTGGTAAAAGACAGCAAACATGTTTCAGATTCTGTCAATGGAACTGTGTCCTCAACAGAACCAGATACTTCAGACAGTACAAATCATGATGTTTCTAAGCCTTCCTCAAACCTCACCTTCTCAATTCTTTCTTTCTAGTGTGTGAGCTCTTGAATATTCATTGTCAGATACTATTTCAGACTTTCTAATGAAAATTATTATTGTCGAATATAAAATGAGAATTAAATAAATAACAAATCCTAGTCAGCTTTTGATATGTAATTTTAAAAATGTATATAAATTTTTATGTTTGTATATTTTTCAGATTGATTTAATGGTAGCTAATGTAACAGACCAGAAAACACCCACTACATTCAGTGGTATCGATCAAACATTGTCCGTATGTCATATACAAACAAAAACATCATGTTAAGTAAAATCCATTGTGGTTCCAAACAGAATTAAATGGAGTTGTTAATTTAATTTCATTGTTTCAATGTCAGTAAAAAAAAAGCTTAAGCAAAATCTTGGTGACTTCTTTAAATTTTGAAAGTTACTGATTAATTGAAGTTTAAACATTCATTTTTGTGGATGCACAAGATACCGTGGTGTTTGGGCTGGCAACCATTTAATGTTTATTCTGCTAAAGGACGGGGAATATTATTAAGTGGATGGGATTTTTAGCGATCACTTTCAGGGTCACACCATATATTACAACTGTCCCTTGATAGTGTTAGATGTGTTCCATTAGTTAAGAGTTTCAAATCTCAACTTAAAAACATCTATTCATTCTAAACATGATCTGGTTTCTTTTCTTGTTTTCATTTGTATGCACTTTGAGCAGGTCTCATTAGAGGTGAAGTTTAGATGTGGACTTTTTATTATTTATTTAGCTTTGTTTAATGCCATGACTTTGGTACTGTTAAACAAAATAGTGGAACTAAACAAAATTTAATACATCCGGGTATGTTCTAAGGATTTATGTAGCCTTCATATAGGATTATGTATTTCTGAAGACTTGTATAGAATGTTAATTTATGGTTAGTTATTAACCTTATTATCAGTAATTATGTGAAAAGGTACCTTTATAAGTAATACTTTAGCTGTCATATTTGGTGGAATGGAAAATACAAACATTGTACATGGGTAAACCATAAGAAAAAAAATGTATTGTAAATGTGATTTGATGTCTTACTGTTAGATTTGTATAAGATTTTGTGTTGTTAACCACAAATACTTATAATTAGGTTTGTGCATTTTTAGTGTACAGTTGGAGGTTAGAATTTAATGAAATGTTCCAAATAATATCCAAATTTAAAATATTTTAAAACCATCAAGAATAAGTAATTAGTTGCGAGATCAACATAGAATTTGCTTGATGGTGATATACATGTACAACAAAAATACTTTATCATTATAAAATGTGTTATGAAATACTTTCTGTAATAAAATATTTATAAACATGTAATTTGTATTATTTATTTTTAATATTGGATATTTTTTTTTTTGAATAAATAGCAAAGGGACTTTTCTAGATAACTTAAACTAAATGTTCTAATAATATGCACATCATTTAATAATATATGTATATTGCATTCTGGGCCTGTACCAAAAAATTGTTTTATGCAATTACATTTACATTGTTTGTCAGAAGCCACGATTTGATCAACTTGGTCCCTACTAGAAACTAAAAGAAAGAAAAAGGAGATGAAAATTTTGACAAAATAATAACATTTTGCAAACCAATTTTCCCCTTAGTAGGAAAAGATGTTTTTTGTCAAAAGCACTGTCCAATTTTGTGACATTAACTGAAAATACCACACGTTCATGACACAACAAGGTCTATTTTTGAAGAAAGAAAATATGTGTCACAAAAGCAACAGAAAATTAATGCATTAATACAGTAATCTTTTCTCTGAATTACATGCATGTCACAATTAACATGTTTTTGCATAGAGACATTTTGTTACAGATTATCCTGCATGCAGATAATGGATACCATCATTACAAGCCATAAAACCTGCTTTTAAAATTTGCTTTTCGACACAGATTATGTAATATTCAGACATAAACCTTGAAATTTCCCTGTTTCAGAGAAAAATGAATACATGGCAAAGAATCTAAAACATTACAAGGTTAAGTATTCAGGATGATGTTCAGTTTCATTTCAGTCCTCTGTTAAAGGTGGGTGATTGCTTTCATTCACCACACACACAGCTGAAACTGGGAAGTTGTGAGTGTTTATCATTTTGTTTTAACTCTCTTAATGTGAAGATTGGCAAATGATTTTCAGGTGAGCAAGGGATTGCACTCTTTATTTGCAAATGAATAGAACTGTATTTAGTTTTTATTGCAGTATTGTAAATAAAATAAATTATTTTAGACTCATGATATTACCCAATATATCTTTCCACTAAATTAAAACTAAAGGATAAAGAAACCATTCTTGATTTTTAATGTTTAAGTGGAATTGTAATAAATAACAATGAGATTGGGAATTTTTAGAATTAGAGGCATTTGAAAATAGATTATGAGTGCAACACCCTTGTTTATGTAATAAGTCATTACAACCACAATTTACATTGAAATTCTGAACTTCTTCATAAAAATGCTCATGTTAAAGTTTAAAAGAAATTCTTTGACATCAATTTGTTTAATTCATTATACTGAGCATAGCCATTTCATAATATGAAATGGCTGTATATATAGCATCCAATTTTGGAGCTACAAGTTGGTTGCACTAGTAGCAATATGTGTAATAACACGACTAGATAAGTCATTTGTGCAGTCATCTAGTAAAATGTGCACAAACATGCAAAGATAAATGCAGTCTGTACTGATGTTTGATTTAACAGTTATCACTTTTTTGTTTAACGGTGCCACTAGAGCACATTGATTTATTAATCATTGGCTATTAGATATCAAACATTTGGTTATTTTTACACAAAGTCAACTGAGAGCCAGCCTCCAACAGGTTTTGAATCACTGTCATCAGCTTGAATCATCACTTCAATGTTCTTCAATTGGACCATAGAGGCTCTGCTATCATTTTATTATATGAATATGTTCTGCTTACGTAAACAGGGTCTATTATAACCAAAAATTCCAGTAATCTTAATGGAGGACATATAAAATTAAATATTCCTGAACATTGATGTCAGTCTCCTTGAACTAAGTCTAACAGACCAAATAAACATTTATTAATTATAAAATGTTTATTATAACTTTATTATTTCTTAATGTGTGCTCTTTTCTTTTTACCTTTATTTAAATTTCCTCTATTATAACTAGTATTTTTAATAACTTTGCTCCAGGAGGCACGACGTTGCACCAAGTTGAAACAGAACAGTCAAAAAGATAATAATAGCAGGCCTGGGATTGATTGAAAAATATTATATTTCAAAAAGTTTGAAATCTTACTGGATCCTCTCCTATAGAAAAAAGAAAAAGAAAACAACTAAAATAATAAGACTGAGCAGGCCTGTATTGCCATTGTAACCAAACTCTGATATAGAGTTTGTACCCGATCTCTCAGTACCCCCCGATCCCCTCACTCCCAAAGTCGTCCCTACAGGTCTGAATAAGGGCTGTTCCCTATTTCTTTTTAAAAGTATGGTCATCGTTTTCCAGTACTGATAGAGCAAGATGGAAAATGTATACAGATGCAGATGAGTTTTAGCATTCTGTAGAATGGTCATCAATACAAATCCACAAAACAAACATGGACTTGGTGAAAAAGTTTTACCGAAATCCATCCAGATGGTACATAAGTGGAAGTGAAAAAATACTATTTCTGGCAGAATGGTGCACCTCTGCTAACAAAGCACTCAGACAGCAAGAAAACACTCAAAAATCCCACCCATAGTTCTTTATGGATATAAACCTTAATACACTGAAACGAATATTGATGTCAGAAATTATTTTAGCTAATATGGCAAAATTGTTTGAACAAAACTTTTAGGATTTTTTCCTTTTTATTTATTATTATTATATTTATTATTATTGTAAATACTGATACAAATAACTGAAATATTTTCTTGCCAATAATATCAACTATGATAATGTCCCTTTAAAACTGTGCTCGTTAAATTAATATGAATGGTGTTTTCCAGTGTTGACGGAAACGATCGAGTGTTACCGAATGTTTAGTGGGCATTATAGGCACATGACCTAACCGGTTCACACTAGCCAATCGGTGTTTGTTTCTCATGATACTAGTCGTTTCATTGGCTATTGTCGATCAGTAAACGCCTACTACACCTCCCATTTAACTCTACTACGGAATATTACGATTATTAGTTTACATGGGTAATTCAGATCTGTTTAACAGCTTATAAAAAGAACGTAAAGTACATGATGGTAAATACAAATTCCTTGCCATGCCTGCTTTTGGATAAAAAATTAGTATTCATAATTATATATGGCAAGTTGTAATTTTGGGGATATCAGGGGGAGCAATGACGCCTCACAAGTGGGGGCACGTGGCCACGCCCCCCCCCCCTCCCCATTTCCACGGGTCTGGATATATTATTAAAATTCACCGTTCAAGATGTTCATATATATATATATGGTATTTTTTTTAGTCAATAGGATATACTGCTTATTGGGCTGGGTAGTCCAATGAGCCATGTGTCCTCTTAACTACTATTTTATTAGGGGTCGCAGGGGCCTATGTAGGAATTTTGGAAATATGTGTTCAAAGATATTTGTGAGATTTCTGATACTGGAATTTCATCTAAATTATAATGGTAAAAAAAAAAGCAATTGTTTGCAGTAAACCTTCTAGGCGGGGGGGGGGGGGGGGGGGGGG